>BQNB010168820.1:0-13848 GCA_026074375.1 Tanacetum coccineum
AGTGTCTGGTATTGTTACTTCTGGGCCTACCTTTGATGATGCCTTGTATGTGTTTAATAAGAAAATGAAGACTGACCTTTTGAGTAATCCAAGTAAGATTGTTGTCCCTAAACTCATGAAGAAACTGATAGATATATATTTCACACGTGTTACTCAAAATGCAGAATCCACTTATTCTTTATCTTCTCGACAGATGGCTTTGTGGCAATCTCAAATGGAGGATCACACTTTGACAGGCTTAGGCTGGTTTCGATTTTCGGTTTGGGACAAACTATGAACGGTAAGACTTACCGTTGTGTGTTATGCTATCGGTTAGGTGTTCCCCTATTTTTTGTTTCGAAGTTGTGCTCTTGCTCTAGGGTCTTTACGGGGGATATTTATGGAGCCATGATGTCTAGTGTGTCGGTGTTATTGGCATTAAACATTAGCATAATGTTGTACGTGATACCCTTGTCGACGTCTGTTTTAGGTCGCGGATTTCGGTTGGTAAAGAAGTTGATATCGGGCTTGGTGGAGGGCGTGACAAACGCCTACGTCCAGTGGATATGTTACTCTACTCGTGGGACATAAGGCTATATGTGTGTGTGGATTTGACAGGGTCATTTCCTTTGACGCAAACTGGGATGGTTGATTTTGTGAACTTAACCCGATATAGCCGACTATTGGTTAGAATATCCTGGTCATGGCCGTAATATCCAGGTTTTTTCCGAATCTAACCGGATATAGCTAGGTCTTGGTCGGATCAAACTAGATATATCTGGGTCTTAGCCGAAATAACCGGGTCTTAGCCGAAATAACCGGGTCTTAGCCGGAATATCTAGAATATCTGAGTCTAGGCCGGATCTAACCGGATATATCCTGGTATAGCCGGATATAGTCGGGTCACGCCGCAAAAAATCGGTTCTTCGCCAGATATATGAGGATTTTGTTCATATGGTGGTCGTTTACATCTTTTATATAATAAAAGAATTACATCATTTCAGAGTTTTATAGCCAAATCGATCTTATAAAAAAATGGAGCAATCATGTAGCTTGATTTTGACATGTAGGCAAAATCGTGCAATGTGATTGGTTAAAAAAAGTCAAAATTGAATCCAATTTGGTTAAAATTGAAGATTCTGTTTGAAGAATTTGATAGAGAAAAAAAACACATAAATATTTATGTGTCAAATTTGTAATAACAAAAACTTAAAAAAAATGATGTAATTAATACAACTTTTGTGGTTGAATTATAAATAAATTATATGGAGTTAAGTGTAAATTTATAAGTTTTCATTTTTTTTAATAACTCTAATAAATAAATAAATAACCCCTTAAACTTTATATCCCTAAACTTTATATTTTAAAACTACAACATATATGTTATTTTAAAAATACAACATTTATATGCACAAATTTATTAATATCAAAATTAAAGCATGAATTGTAGATGCAAATAAATATACGATGTTGTACGTATATGAACAACTCGTGTTTTTCTCTTTATAGTTTAAGTAAGAATATCCGGGAAAAAAATGTTTTTATTGTATGCGAAAAACTCATCGTTATTCCATTTTATAAGTTTATCACATGCATACACGTTTTTGAATATTAAATACGGCTAAATTATTATTAACATGAATATAAATATCAAATGTAAACATAAATTACTGTGATATGAAAACAAATATACGTGATTATACTTATAACAACGACTAATGTAATTATTATTTAAAGTTTATATAAGGATATGTGGAAAAACATTTTCATAAAACTTTATATTTTAACTTCATCATGTGTTATTAAACTCACATATTGTGTACAACATGATATCATACACGGGTTTGAATATTAAATATGGCTAAATGATTATTAACAGAAATATAAATATGAAATGTAAGCATATGAAAACAAATATACGCGACTGTACTTATAACCACGGCTAGTGTAATTCTTGTTTAAAATTTATATAAGGATATCTGAAAAAATATTTTTTTAATGTATATTTTAACTTTATTAACGTTCATCATGTGTTATTAAACTCACATATTGCGTACAACATGATATCACTAGTTAATTTAAACAACATAAACGTCAACATACATGACACTTAAACAAAGTTAAATTTTTGATCCAACAAAAATCTTTTATAAAATATAAATCGATATTGATACTTCATGAATTTTTTTACGTAAAAACTAAAATTTTAAATTTTATTACGTAAAAACTAAAAGGGTACCATCCATTTTTCCTTATTGTGATTATTACAACTTATTGCTCTAAATTTTCTACCAAATATCTCAATCTTGTTTTTCATGTACTTCGTGTAAGATAGTGACAAAGAGATTTTGATATGTATAATTCGAATATATAGTTGGAAAGCCATTAATGTGTGTTTTCATTTGCAAAAAAAAGGGATTAAATTTAGTATAAATGTTTAGTGTTTGAACTTCGATATTAGTGTTAAATCATATGTTATATGTCATTCGAATTTCAGCAAAGAAAACGAAAATAAAATAAAATTGACAAAAGTATATCAAAGTGCTCGCTTATAAAAAGATAATTAAATTTTCGTCGTGAAAGTATAATTTGTTTTGTGTAACTTCATTAGATATTTGAATTATAAGAAATAAGTGTAATTAAAATTTTTATTAAAATTTAATTAATATCTTTTTATTTTAGTATGGGTGAAAACGAGCCAGCTTGGGTTTTGTTGATCTGCAAACTTTTTTCACACCTCTGAAAATATTTATAAATAACTTAGTTGATCAGGTATACAAAATCATTTATCATGATACTATGATAGTAATCTGAATCTTTAAACAATTTAGGAGGTTGTATGCATCAAATATCGTCGTTGGACAACTTTCACCCGTTCGGCCATTTGGCAGATTTGAGACATTTCCCTTTTAGCTACAAATGTATGTTTGATCCGTTTCACAACCCAAATTTTCCCATCCATAAGTAACAAGTTAACTAGCACCTCTAGTATAAATGGGTTCCTAAATGCACATGCATGTATAAAGATGGTAAAAGGTTCAGTCTTAAATTCTCCAACAGCAAGCATATAGTAAACGTGCGAAACGGGCTTCTTCCCAAAATGCTAACCAGTTCTTGTAGGATATTTGCACACGCATGTGGCATGCACATAAGAATAGATGTAGCTCTAGCGTCTAAACAAGAAGATATGTGAAAATCTTATGTACCTGAGTCTCTTGACGTTTAGCTTCTCGAGCTTCTGTAATATTGGGGTCACCCATTCCATCTCCACTTCACAAACATTGCGCATGTATGGGTGTGAGGTAGAGATAAGTTCATGATACACAACATAATTGGGAAAAACTCCTTCCTCGTCTGTTCTCAGCACAGAAGATGGATGCACCTGATTCAAAAAAACCAAATCACTAACAATAACAAAAGCAAATAATCAAATAAAAAGCTATTTCTTGTTTCTTACCTGGACAAGCTCAGTTCGATAACCATTATGACGAATCATCCGCTGAGCAAGCTGGCTTGCGTAGCCGACACACAGAGACTTTCTTAAATTCTGATAATCGTTTTGTCTATCTCTCCGTCTTTCCTTTCTCCTTACATCTAAGCTCCCTGTTATAACAAATAATCGCCACTTTGCCCATCAGATACAATTGATTTTCCTTGTGTTGTTGGGGTACTCTAGATATTTGACGAATAGGAAAACACTCGTTTCACATAACAGAATATATTTTCATGGGTAACCTTTTGCAAACTTCTGCATTATTTGACACAGCTGTTTCCTCACATTTTTTACAAAAAGCATCCCTCGTACCTGAATATACAATTTTAACACAACATATCGTGAGTCCAAACACCAAATATCTGAGAAAAAAAACACATTATATTAGGCCATTTAAAATTAAACAGAAGTTACATAACAGGATAATTTTACGGTTATACCTTGACAAAATATTATGAAACTTTTAGAAAAGGATTACCTGTAGGTTGTTATCTTTGACCCAGTCAGTACTATAGTCAGTTTGTTCCCAGAGCTCGTAGATCTGAAGTAACTGGATATGGTCACCCCATCCGGAACCATCAGGAAGCTCTGAAGGAGGTTGCTTCCTCTTCTTGTCTGTGTGTTTGCTGCAAATCAAGGCGTGGTCAGATAAGATTTACAATTTGCGTAGGAAATATCTTTTTTCAATGCTAATGAATTCAAGCAACGTGTTCGAAAGTATACCTTCGCCCAGGAAGCAATGTACCTTCCACCGATAACATAGCAGCGACAGTCAATGCTTGGGGTAGACAATCGTTCTTATTTGACTCGATTAAAGTTCTTGCAAGTGAAGGCTCCAAAGGGAGCTCTGTAAGATAAAAAATAAACTGTAAAATACCAGCACACGTGATCATTATGTGGAATGTGAGACCATCCACTGTCAGAGTACAGGTGACAATGACCTAGTTCCTTACAAATAGGTAAGCAATAGCTTAAAAGCAAACATGCCCAAAGCGTACCCTCCTATCTAAATATCTATGATTGAAAGTATGTAACTAATCAGATCTTAAGTACTATATATTTACGAAAATAGAAATGTTTTGAGGAAAAAGTGTTTTTTGGTCAACCCGACCTGTTTGGACGACTCCCAAAGGCTACAGTTTGACCGTTACCCACAAAGCAATGGCAAAATATCGTGTGATAGGTCTAAATGATCCACTTGCACATCTTAGCTTTCAATGGTGACTTTTTTTTTCCTTAGAAATATTGTTTAAATTTAGCATGTTAAGATGGTTGTAAAACTCGCTAGGCTAACTTGTAGCGTGTAATCCGCCTAAGCGGGGAGTACTCAGGGAGTATACAGATTGGAATCTTACTATATATAAATTGGGAATTTTTATGTATGACATATTCATAGGACCATAGAAATATGTTTAGAAAAATTAACACAATTGTTCAAATACTTCAAAACGAGTTTTAACCAAGGTATCCGAGTGTATCCAAGTTTTGACCTTGTAGCTAGTAATCACCGAGTACTCAGCCTATAGTGCTTCAGTTAAGAGAAAACGAAATACCTGCCATTGTTTTCCCTATATTGGTAATGGTGCCATTTGCATCTATGGCATCAATCAGCTGTTTGAGAGCATCTTGTAAAGATTCAGCTGCGGGAAAAGCCACGAAAGTGTCCACCTGTTAGTTGCTGGAAGAAGATGGCATGATCAAAAAAGCATTAACACATAGAAAAGGACTTACGAGAAGGTGCATCAAGAAAATCAAATTTCAGGATATCAATATCAGGAAGGTCCAGTGATTTTAGATACAAAACACTGCCAGCTAGAGAAGATCGTTGTATTTCAGGAACAGTAGCTTCCAGTAAATTGTCATGGTAAACAGCCAATGGGTATAGACGGTAGCACTTCCCAGGCCGTGTTCTCCCGGCTCGTCCTGCTCGTTGGTTGGCTTGCACCCTAAATTCAAATAAAACCTTATAATATCGATCTTATTTCAAACCAATAATAGAGCTGTCACATAAGAAACAAAGTATACCTGCTGATCTCAACAACATCAAGGGAATACATTCCGGTTGATGGATTATACTGCCGCTGCTTCACATAACCAGAGTCAATAACATACCTATGATTGCATTTCGAATTGGAGAACATTCATTAGATTAACAAGAAAAGATAAAATAACAACAATCAACAAGTTGCCCGTTGTGAAAAGTGGAGACAGCGGAAAATCTTAATACATGTAAATGTAAACAAAAACATTGGTAAATTTGTTCAGATAAGTTGACGGTAGGGTAGTCTAGGGCTTTGGACCAATTCGGTCTTCGGTCCGGTCGGTCCGGTCTTACCAAAAACCCGAAGATTATGCCGTGTAGGACCGGACCGACCCGGACCGTACCGTACCATTTCGGTCCGGTCCTCGGTCCGACGTTTTGGACCAACTCGGTCTCGGTCCGGTCCGGTCTTAGCCGGTCCGGTCCGGTCTTCGACCAATGCTCACCCCTAGGGTAGTCTTATAGGGCCGCATCTTTAACCCGAATATTACTTCTTTTTCTAAGGAGTATCATAAATATACCAGATACTTGTTACGTAAGGACAATGGCAACTATAGATCAACGTTTTAGTGATCAAAACCTAAATTGCTGCATGCATAAAGAATAGCCTAAAAGTCAAGTCGCTTACACAACACCGTCAACTGTCAGCGATGTTTCTGCAATGTTTGTAGCCACAATGATACGCCTACAATCTTTAGGTGGAGGACTAAACACTCGAATCTACACAATCATATAAACAATGAGGCATCCATTAGTTATAATGAGAAAGGTAGGAAAGATAATAGCAAACTGTAGAATTTGAGTGGCAACACAAATGGCGAATAAGTAATACTAGACGTAACGATATCAAACCATTTACTAATAAATGTGTTGATCAGGGAGAGGGTTTGACTCTAACATGTTAATGTGCAATTTAAGTGAATCAACTTTATAAAACATTTCAACTTTGAAAAATATATAGATTAGTTATATAAAAAGGTCATAATAACTTATTCATTAATAGATGGAGATGACAGCTTGCCTGCATTTCAGGTGGCAAGGAGCCATGAAGTGGGAGGACAACTGCATCCATACACGAGCCAACCTCAAGGCTTTGAATTTTCTCCTCTAATCTCGATACCAACTTCTCTATGTCATCCTAAAAAAAACTCATCAGTTTTTATTATAAATTGTGTAGTACAACAATGAGTATATCAACTATTACAACAAAATGGATATCGTAAGACATGAATTTAGAATTACCTGCCCGGTCATAAATATCAAAATGTCCCCTTCTGGCTCATTAACGTGTATATCTACAACAAAGTTTGAAAGCATAAGAGTCCAAATTCCAGAATTAACAAATGAATTAAACAACTACGACAGAATTGTAGAATTGGATGTTTGGCACTTACCAATAGCTTTTCTCAATGAAGACTCGATATAACTTTTGGGTTGCTCTGCGCTATATAATATCTCTACAGGAAATAATTTCCCGGGAACATTCAAAATGGGACATTCGGAGAAAAAGTCAGACACTTTTTCGCCGTCAAGAGTAGCAGAAGTGATCAAAACTTTTAAGTTGGAGGAGCGTAGTTTAATTAACCGCTTCATCAACCCCATCAATATATCCCTGAAAATAGATATAAAATAAGATTTAGAAAGATCAAGGTAATCGTTATAAGTCAATATACTAAACTGGTATGACAAAACAAAGTAAAAGAGCGCACAAAGCTACATAAATATAATTCGTCATCTTTATATTTTATGTTAAATTACGGATAATGCATAACGCCTTACGTGTTTAGACTCCTTTCATGAGCTTCATCCAATATGATCACTGAATATTGTTTCAACTCAGGGTCAGAAAGACTTTCACGAAGTAGTACTCCATCAGTAGACCATGTATACAAATTAGAAATATGCGTAAGTTGTGGGATATAAATTTGGATAATGCAATAACAGCAACTAAGCTTATTGAAATGGGTGAGTTTACTTAATACGAGTTCTCTCTGATGTCCTGTCCTCAAATCTAATGGCATAACCAACTTCATCGCCCAATCGGACATCAAGCTCTTGTGCAACTCTTCTGCAAATGTTAAAGAACAAGTAAAAACCATGATCAGAACATAAACTCTAACAACCACATTCTACTCTCTTTTTTTGCTTATTTCAGCTAGATATAAAACCAAGACTGACTTAAGATTCAGAACATTAAATGATCGGGTATTCCATTTAACCATAGTTATGTCTCTCCTCTTTAGGTATACTAATTATGACTGATCTAACGACTAGTTGAAAGTCCGTTTTATGGTGAAACAATATCCAAAAGATAAACGCTTGTTGCCAAACAATAAGCATCATCATATCCTACACACTAACGCTATGAAACGCTCGTTGTCGAACACAGTGACATAAGACTCAATGATACCTCAGACTAAACACATCATACATTTCAAGCTCGCTTTTACGCCTGACAAAATCTGATTCGCATCATTAGCCCTAACTAACTATCATCCAATATATTTACCACTGACAATATGAACAAAATCAAAATAAGTAAATAGTAAAACATAACGTCTATACAATAACATCATTTGTGTGTATGTATCTATGTATCAACGCTCAAGCTCTATATCTAAGCTCAACAAAATTTCATTCGCACAATAGCTCGATATATATCTAAGTACATACAGCGACATTCCACATAAGGCTTGATAAATCTCGAGCTCAGTTCATTACATATTACAAGCTCGAAACGATCTCATCCGCCACATCATCCTTAACTATCATCCAATTTTTAAGTAGTAACAACAGCTATAAACGTAAAATTAGTAGCCGGTGAAACATAAGGTTATTGATACCGAGAAACATGTATTAGCTTAAAGTCAGCTCATTATATACATATATCTTCGTGTATACACCTACATTCTACATAAGGCTCGACCAAAGCTCATTCGCATCATTATCCCTAACTAACTATCATCTATAATACTTAAAACTAACATATCACAATATGAATAATTTAGAATAAGTAATCGGTTATTTTATACCTAGAGACTGATACAGCAGCGAGACGGCGAGGCTGAGTGACGGCCAGGAAGGTGTTTAGTGTTTAGAGATTAATACTTATTGTTTGGCAATTAGACGCGTTTACATTTCGAAATATGCTCAAACAGAGTCCTGTTTGAAACACGCTAATAAAAGACGCGTATAGCTTTTACGTCATTTTACATTTTATAATTACAAATACAACTATACTACCAAACACTTTAATTAAACTTTTATAGAAGCATTTCACATTCTATCCATATGTATGTGTAATTATAAAGTGTAAAATGACGTAGAAGCTAAACGCGTCTTTTATTAGCGTGTTTCATATAGGAGTGTGTTTGAACAAATTTCGAAAGGTGAACGCGTCTAGATGCCAAACAATAAGCATTATATTCTAAAAGCAAGAAGCTAGAAGCTATTAGCATGTTTCAAATAGGAGTGTGTTTGAACAAATTTCGAAAGGTAAACGCGTCTCGTTGCCAAACAATAAGCATTATATTCTACAACTAAAAGCTAGAAGCTAAACGTGTCTTTTATTAGCGCGTTTCACATAGGAGCATCTAAACAAAATCCAGAAGCTAAACGCGTCTTTTATTAGCGTCTCAAATAGAAGCATCTAAACAAAATTGAGAAGGTTAACGCGTCTAATTGCCAAACAATAAGCATTAGTATATTCTAAACACTAAGGGCGGCTATAGTAGGCAGCATTCAGACTTTATAAAAGTGTGTTGTATCTGTAAGTATAAAGTGTAAAATGACGTAAAAGCTAAACGCGTGTCTTATAACTAACAATAGGAACTAATTTATACCTAGAGACGGAAACGGCAGCGACGCGGCGAGGCTGCGTAACCGCGATGATTCCGGAGTTAGTGTAACCGTTTCGGAGAAGGATTTGGGAGAGCTGAGTGCTTTTGCCGGAGCCAGTTTCGCCGATAATAACAACAACTGGATTTTCGTTAACTGTTGCTAAGATTTTCTCTTCGAATTGAAGTATTGGTAAGTCAGGACTCATTTTGGGAGTGAAGAGTGAGGGTTTGATTTTGATTTTGGATTTTGAAAATATAAAGAAATTGTGTTCTTCAATTTTAGCATTAATACCCCTTCAATTTTGGGATATTTTATATTTTTTTTCTGAAATAACTGTTAGTGTACGCACTATGTTTTTTCAATAATTTTAAGGGTCCGTTTGGTTTGGTACGAAGTTGGATTTAAATTTTTTTATTATAAAAGTTAAAAAAAAAAATTATATTAAAAGACTGAAAGAGAAAGAAGAATTCATTGAACATGGCCCACAAAAAGCTAGGTATGTCAAAAAAGGTGGTAGTACCTACTGGATTTGAAGATAGGTGAGTTTAAGGGTTTTGAAACCTTTTTTCAACCAAACATGCAAATTTGATCCTAAACCTAGATAAAAAGGAATTGATTTGCACACTCACTTTTTTATTGGGACGCTTTTTTCTATGCATTACAGCCTTGTACAGTATGCTTTAACTATTTGTACGTTGAGTGTCACAATAAAAAGTTTGAGTTTGAGTGTGCAAATCACTAGCCTAGATAAAAGGGTTCATGACCCTCTACCAAACGGACCCTAAATAATATATTTTCATTTATTAGAAAACAAATAATTTAATTTTTGTTTTATTATTAATTATGGACTAAATTTTTTTTTACTAACTTAATAAGCGTTCATCTATATATTTTTAAAAAGTTTAATCACAGAACACTCGGGTTTGCACATGATTAAATTTAGATTAGACATTATACTTTAACTTTTATTTTTTTAAATAGCATTTAAATGTGTTTGTTGTATGTAATCTACTCGATTGGATCACATTCCGTATTAAACATATAATCCAACCGTTATACAAAACTGTTTGAGGTCTGATCTCCTATGAACGAAGTACATCAGTCACATTAATTTTCAAAACCTTTCTACATCACGAAAAAGTGAAACATTCACACTTCACCACATATATTAGGTACTTGTGAAAGTACTACAATAAAAAGGTCCTCTTCTAAAACAAAAAGAGAGACCTCCCATTTTATATACGCACGGGGTTTAGACATAAATCAAAATCAATAAAATTCTAAATATTAATTGACAAACTATTAGGTTGTCGGCTAGGTGGCTGCAGCAGTGGTGGAAGTGGCCGGATTTGGTCTATAATTTATGGGTCAGTTATTAGGTTTTGGTTTTTTAAGTTTTTGAATCGGAAACAGCTATAGAAGCTTTTAATATAAATTACACTTTGGCCCTCATATTATGCTGAATTAACCCATCTTTTTAAAGTTTTGCTTTTTCTTATTTTTAACACATATATTTTTTTTAACTTATTTTATCACAAAACTGAAATTGAACACAATTTTATCAAAATCAATAAAATTGTAAATATTAATTACAGTGGTGGAAGTGGTCAGATTTGGTCGATAATTAATGGGTCAGTTATTAGGTTTTGGTTTTTTTAGTTTTTGAATCGAAAATAGCTATAGAAGCTTTTAATATAAATTACACTTTGGCCCTCAAATTGTGCTGAATTAACCCATCTTTTTAAAGTTTTGCTTTTTCTTATTTTTAACATATATATTTTTTTTTAACTTATTGTTGATTTCAATGAATAGATTTTGAGCTCCTTAGCTTGATGTAATGTTTATTATCTTTGGATAAATCCAAAGGTACTAAGATTGAAACTTTGAGTGTATGATATAAACTATGTGGAATCTAGTTTATACCACTAAGAAGAATAATAGTAAAGTATGTTTGACACACACAAATACTAACAAAACAATAAACTTCAATATATTAATACGAACACTCTTTGATAGTATTAGGGTTTACAACCTTGAAGCTACGAATACTATGAATTCTATGTGAATGTATATATAAATCTCTATGCCTTAGGACCTCCTTTTATACACCAAGGAGTCCTACAAGGCTTACAATACTTTCCTAAGATATCATGATCTTTTCTATAAGAAAACGTAATCTCCTAAACAAATAAGTTATACATATCTTCTTTACAAATAACTAATACATATCTTTGTAAGTATTCTTGTTCTCCAATCAATCTTTAAAATAGATTTGGGGAAAACAAACTAACCTCCATATTATGAAAATCAGACCCTATTTCTGATTAGCAGCAACGGAAGAACCACAAAAAGGTTTTATCACATTTAGTTCTCACTACTACAAAAAGTGACATAAATCCCGGTTTTAGAGAGGGGCTTAAATGGGAGGGGACTCTATTTGAAAATCAAATAGAGCCCGGTTTTGGAAACGGGCTTTATTACCTCTTATAGAGCCCGGTTTTCTAACAAAAAATATGGCTCTATGTGAATAAAAAAAAAATTAAAAAAAAATCTTGTAATGCTCTACTCCAGCCTTTAGATCAGTTTTTTTCAGCAACCTGAACAATGTATTGATGCAGATCAAGAGTCATTGAGATTACAACTTATTTTTAGTCATACATTGACATTTATCCTACAACTAATCCTTCAAACAACATATCTGAAAATGCTACCAACTAACTTAACATCTACTTGAATGAAAATGAAAGTGAAAATTTCACCATTTCATACTGTTAAGTCGCGTTATTATGCATTGTATTTGAATTACCAAACCAAAACAAATGGGGTTTAATGAAGTTGATGACATCCCAAACCAGTATTTAAACTTGAGAATCAAGCCAGATGAAGAAGAATACATAGTAAGTCTTGACTTTGTCCATCCTAGTACACGCTCTAAACCACAATAGTAATCGGCAAAACACCAGATTAACCACCTGCAAATAATAAGACAGACATACTTAACGTTTCTTGCAAGTTCAAATGAAGGCGGGATATTAACATCATTGAGGCGACCATTAACAAAAAAAATTGAGTGAGACTTATATTTATATGTAGTGCCACTTAACATATAATTGAAATTTAAAAAATGAAAAGGAAGAAGACACACTTGATAAATAATATATCCTCTGTTTGGAAGGTCATTAGGAAGTACGCTCCCTTCTAAAGAAGTAACACCACATTTACTAATCTGCTAAGTTAAACTTGTTCCAATCTTCGGATATAAAGACCCACTATCTGAAACTGTGCACATAATTTTTATAGTCTTACTCGTGGCTCTTTGTAAACTCTGCAGTTGCTCTTTCAACAATAGCTTGGCCTTGTTCTGATCTCTCCCTGTTCACAATAAAGAAAGACAATAAGAAAATAAAACAGAAGCATTTTCTAGCATAATAAAAAGGGTATAAACTTACATGCCAAAGGTTGAAAACTGCTGAAGCAACAACACTAGCATGTCCTATCAACTATTTTGTAGTTTATGACATACCTATCACATGTCAGATAATGCACCATACTAAAAGTTTAAATACAAAGTTTATATACTCACCTGCCGCCACTGACTTGTACATATGGAAAATCACCGCCGTTAAGTTCAGCACATGCACAAGTCTTTGGATTCGTACAATTTCCTTTGCATTTACATCCAGCCACATTTGGAGGGAGTTAAGTTACATATGAAGCAGCACTTGAATAAACTTTGTATATTTAAACCCTACAAAATTGCGAATTTGAGGTGTTAGTAGAACAATCAAGTAGACCAAACAGATCTAATAAACTAGGCAAACCATTACCTGTTTGGTCTACTTGATTGTTCTACTAACACCTCGAATTCGCAATTTTATAGGGTTTACATGTACCAAGTCTATTTCAAGTGCTGCTTCGTATGTAACTTAACTCCCTCCAAATGTGGCTGGATGTAAATGGAAAGGAAATTATACAAATCCAAAGACTTTGTTGGACAGATTAATGTCTTAGACGCCAAAAGGAATAAAAAGCCTGTAAAGTTTCTGGTTTGGGCCGCAGGCCAACAAACCCAATAGGCAGGCCCGAAATATGTCAGTTATTTAGAAAATATACGACTATTAGTTTTAGAATAGGGTTATAACTTTTACTTTTATTGAACCGGTGTATCCCTTCTCAAAGGCACCGATTGATTCATGTATTATAAATAGAATAGGATTTTTGCTGTAAAAGAAAGTGTGTCGTGTCCAATAATACAATGTAAACACTTTATCTTGTAGTTAATAAAGAATCAAATTCTTGTATATCTTGTTAATTCGATCCTGTGGAAATTCATATAAACCTGTGTAATAATCGTAAGACATGAATTTAGAATTACCTGCCCGGTCATAAATATCAAAATGTCCCCTTCTGGCTCGTTAACGTGTATATCTACAACAAAGTTTGAAAGCATAAGAGTCCAAATTCCAGAATTAACAAATGAATTAAACAACTACGA
>BQNB010168821.1:0-13848 GCA_026074375.1 Tanacetum coccineum
GGATAAATAGTCGCCGAAATATGTCAATTTGCATAAATAGTAATTGGAAACTGGGTTTGTTTTCAGAAAAGTCACCGGAATCTGGGTAGAAAGATGAAAAAGATGAAGATCGAAGATAAAAGGGTATTTTAGTCAAATCATTTGAAAAGTTATTCATTTCGTTAAAAAATTAAATGTATACATGTTTGGGTGTACCTTTATAGACTCTATTAGGAACATCAGTACATTTGGATAAGTAGGTTAGTCATTTATAGCCTTTACCCTTATATCTACAACACTAAATTATTTATACATTATGCTCCTTAGATCCATGAAAACTAATCATTTAAATAACTTATGATATGACTAATTAGCAAGGTTGATTACGGTTTCATAATCTGACATACATAACCCAAAATGTGTCCTGTTAAAGTGTTAATGAACCTGTTAGTAGTATTAAATGTAATGCTAATGTTGATAATTTTGAAATGAGTTTAAACACTGAAAGTCCAAAGATCAAACCATCCTATGCTAACATGATTGGTAGTTCTTTACCCAAAAAAAATGATTGGTAGTAAGAACTAGGAACTTGATAAGAAACTATGTTATGTCCCTACTGTTGCTAGTGAGGATGGATCTGTGGTAGTAATTTTTGAAGAGGACCTTGTTAATTTAGGATGTGCTAAATGGAATCTTACTCTTTGTGGTTATTTTGTGGGGATGAAGATGAATTTCAATAAGCTTAGATACAACTTAGCGAGGATGTGGGGTAGATATGGGCTAGGGGAAATGTTTGCAACAAGTAATTGTTGGTACGTTTAGTGTTATCAACTTATTTTATGTAATTATGTTTTACTTTGAGACTGATGGCCTTATATAAGTTTAGCTTATGACGGGTTAGGAGGTGCGGAGTGCACACTCGTAAAGTTAGCTTGATACCGCCGGGACAAATACGCGAGGGTCAAGGGGACTGCACCCCCTTGCGGGGTCAAAATCCCAAAAGATTTTCCCTCTAAAATTCCAAAAGTCGCGTCTTTTTCCAACCGACACAACGGTTGGTGTATAACCGAAAATAACTGAATTTCGGTTATGATTATAAACTGACTTGCTCTCATTTGCAGAACATAAAATTAACAAATACTCTAACATTTCCTGATTGATTTCTCATGCCTTAGAATTCGATTGCTAATTTTCTTATCCGATTAAGGATTTCTTAAACCCGAGGCATTTAGGGTCGAAATACTTTAATCTGAAAGTGATTACACGATTCAGACAAATATCCAGATTATAAACCATTCATACAACACATAAAATTCATACAGTAATGATGTGTATTGCTTCAAGTTTAAACATGAACATGATATGAACTTTATTCTTGAGAACAACCCATGGATGGTAGGGATAGGCCTTTGTTAGTTCAAAAATTAAACCCTGGTATATGTTTTGAGAGAAAACTGAACTTGAAAAAGTTCCTTTATAGGCTAAAATGTTTGATATCCCTCTTGAAGCCCGGACTGCCAAAGGTATTTGTACACTTGCTAGTTGTTTGGGAAAGCCTTTAATCATGGATGATATGACAGCTCAAATATGTCAGTATGGAAGATGTAGAATTGGCTATACTAGGGTACTTGTTGAGGTGGATGCTTGTAACGATTTTTAGGAGTTTGTTACTGTTTAGTACACATATGATAAAGGTGTAATTAAGAGATCTAAGAAAATCAGGGTTGAGTATTCATGGAAGCCTACCAAGTGTAATCATTGTAATGTGTTTGGCCATAGTTTTGCTCAGTGTAAAATTAGGCCAAAAACTACTAAAGAATTGACTGTGTCACAAGAAGATAAAGTGAGGGATAAAATTAATGCAGACAAGTTTGTGCAAGTCAAAAATTATGGGGGTAAGAAGCAGCAATTCAAGGAAGGTAATCAGTTGTATAAAGAAGGCAGGAAGAATGATACTGACAATGGTTGGAACAAAAATGTGAATCGTAATAAGAGACAATAGTATAGACCTAAAGCTGCTAGCACAAAATGACAACAAACTAATGGTGAAGCTAAGAAGTCAATGGGAAGTTTGAATAAGAACAATGGAAGGATTGCAAACAAAAAAGTGCATGTGAAGAATAAGACTAGCAATGGTAATCAGTTTGCAGTGTTCGAAAATATGGAAGATGGTTTGGGTGATGAGCTTAATAATGATCAGAGAATGGAGGTTGAGTTCTTTATTAACCTCAAATTATAGCCTACTCCTTCCGAGACTAGTTAGTGGAATCACAAGATGGTAAACTACTTCAAATATAGATGGGAGAATATGAATGATCAAGCTGAGTTAGTAGATGTCACACCCTCAGACGGGGCCTGGAAGGAATGCGTGTCCGAGGGCGTGACATCATCATATTTTAAACATAAGGCACAAGAGAACGACCACTAATGAACGTTTTTAAAATCATAACTCGTTGCATTATTTAAAAATAGATAAGTTTTATAAGATTCAAAAGAAAGTAAACATTTGCGGAAGCATAAGTAAAATGCAGCGGAAGCATAATTAAGTTTTGAAAAGTCAACGAGTATGAATGATATTAAAGTCTTGAAAGATGATATCATATTGCACGTAGACTCCACATAGCACATCAAGAAGTCTAAAGCTAATCACCTGAGAAAAACATGCTAAAAACGGTCAACATAAAGTTGAATGAATTCATAGGTTTAAGTAAAACATTTATGAGGATAAAAAACGTTTAGTGAATATTGAATACAAGCTTCACTCGAAGTATTATGAAAAGTGTTTTAGTAATTGGGAAATGTTTAAAACCAAATTAGTGTGGGACCACAAGATTCAAAGCGATGTGACAATCGTAGCAGTTATGATTTCACTAAACAAAGCACATGTGACCGTTATAGACGAAAGTTCATACTTCACAGAAAAGTATTATTGTTAGCACTAAGCTCATGACAAACTGATGCTAATTACAATAGGGCTTATCATAATCGAGTGCCCCACGATTGTATTACTTGATCGTAAATGGTGTTCACCCATACCATAGACCACAACAACGGCACATTCGACATGGATCATAGTGATGTGCCGTTGTTTCTTCGTTAAGGAAACAAAGCGAGATAGGGATAATAAGTCCCAATGAGATCTATTATTCATTCCGGCGCTCAGACTTGATTAAATCAAATCCAATTGGCAATATTAAATTAAGGGTATGTGTGTTCGGGACATAGTGGTTTGTAGCGAAAAATTTAGGATTAAATTAAAAAGGCTTATAGATATAAGAATAATAATTGTGTCCAGATGTAAAGGATATAAATTTTTCGTAAAAGATTAAAGTACTTATATACATTAGTAAAAACGAGTGTGATGTCAATCTGTAACAAGTTTGTAATCAACGTATAAAAAACGAGTTTGAAATCAGTAACGTAAACGAGTTTGTAAACGAGCATGTTTCTCACCCCAAAAGTGTAAAGTATATGTAAAACATGTAAAACGTGGGCTATGAACTCACCTTGATGTTGAAGAACAACTAGCAGAAAGGCAAATAATAAGCCACTGCACAAACGGATTAGCGAAACGGGCTCGACAGAAGATGCAAGCTTAACTTAACGCTTAAGACCCTCTAGATTAGGATGATGAATTCGGGTTATCCGATGGATAGTACATCAACGTGTCACGATGATAACGAATTGTGGGATTTCAAGTCGTAAGCGTTTGGTGGTTGGTTAAATTAAATAAATCGAAAAACGAACGCAAAGTATGTAACATATTCCGTATATATTACATATGAAAAAGAAACAATTATATAACTCATATGGTGAATTATATAATAAAGACAAACAACCAAAAGAATAAGTCGCAATATATAATGCTTTACAAGTATTATATAAAAAATGTAAGAAAAATAATTGTAACAATATAATTCTACACGTGTTTGATAATCATCAATAAATTAATAAAGAGTTCTTGTATAAAAGTAAACACACGTTTTAAAGTTACGAATTAAATAAATGACGTTTTAAAGTTTTTACAAAAGTTATGGTTTATCTTACAGTAAGGATTTATAAAACAATATTTTATAAATTAGTATTTCGTTTTCTTTTTAGCTAAAAGGATTGTCTCATTTGTAAAAGTGTAGTTTCCGTTTGTTGTCGAGTTATCGTGTAGTTACAATTCAATACTCTTAAAAACTATATAACTTAATCCTTTTTATCGGGTTTCCAAGATAATAGAAGTTTTAAACGATAAATACTAAGTATATAAATTTTTAAAATTTCGGCATGACCTATTCGTTTATATAACGTTTCCCATATTAACAAAACTCAATGTTTTTCTCATTTAACCAATCCATGTTGTAAATTATCCGCGTGTTTCAAAATATATATAATTAGACTAGATCGAATAAGAAACAAAAATAAATAAAACCAAACACCCTTATTTGGGGGCTGTTGTCCCAAACGCACCCTTAAGTTGATAAACAGCAAACCAAACACACCCTAAAGCTGATAAACAGCAAACCAAACACACCCTAAAGCTGATAAACAGCAAACTAAACACCCCATTGGGTATTAACTGCTAAACCAAACAGCCTCTAAAGTTGTTAAACCCAGAACCAAACACCCCTGCTAGGACACAAAACGCATAAACAAACACCCATTTAGGGTGTGATAACCAAACGCCCATTTTGGGACGATTTAAAAAACCAAACGCACTCTACTTGCTGAAAAACCAAAGCACTCTTAATGTTAAAAATAAAAACGAAACGCACCCTACTCGCTGAAAAACCAAACGCACCCTTAGGGTGGTGGCTGCAACCCACACGCACCCTTAAGTGGTGCTGCTGCTAAAACCCAACGCACCCCTTTTGGTGACTGAGGAGGCGGTGGTGAGGAAAGTGGTGGCTGGTCGGGTGGTGACGTGGTAAGATGATGACGAGGGTGGCGGTGTGGTGTTGGTGATGATGGTGGTGTGATAAAGAACAACTCCCTTTTAAAAATCAATAACAACAAAAATAAACTAAAAAAAACAAATTAAATAAAAATTATAAAATAAATTAAAAAATTAAAAAAAAAAAAATAATACTAAAAAAAAATAAATGTAACTTAATTTAAAAAATTTAAAATTTAAAATTAAATTTAATTAAGAAAATTTAAAAAAATTGATTAATTGATTTATAGAATATAAAATAAGAAATTAAAATTAATAATTAGAATTAAACTTAAAAAAGAAATAATAAGTTATAAAACTTAAAAAAAAAAAAAAAAAAAAAATATTGCGAAAAAAAAAAATCTATATAATTAAAAAACAAAAGAAAAAAATCTAAAAAGGGTTGATAAGAAAAAAAATTACAAACTAAATTAATAAAAGATTAACTTACAAAAAAAAAATTTAATAAAAAGAAAAAAAGATTAGAAACAAACTAAAAATACAAATCTTTAAAAAAAAAATAGAACAAAATATAAAAAAAGATAATTATAAAAATTAAAATTTAAAAGAAAAACTTAACAATATTAAAAAAACAAATAAACTTAAAAATTAACATGAAAAAAATAAGGACAAACATTAAAAATAATATTACCATTAGCAAAAAAATAACTATAAAAATTAAAATAAAAAAATAAAAGAAACAAAAAAATTTAAAATTGTAATTAAAAAAAGAAGAGCATTAAAAATTTTTAATATTAAAAATTAGAAACATACAAAATCAAAACAACATCAAACACAAAAAAAATCAACATTCTAATCACACAAAACAGAATAAAAATAAAGAATAAAGATTTATTAAAGTTAAAAAAAAACTTAATTTAATAAAAAATTATTAACTTAAATTAGTTTAATTATAACATAGTTTAATTAAAAAAAAAGAATACTTAAAAACAAAAGAACAAACAAAAAAAAAAAAACAAAAATCAAAAAAAAAAAAAAAAAAAAATAAAAAAAAATAAAGTTAAAAATAATAAAAAAGAACAAGAAAAGAGAACCCCCCCCAAAATAACCCCAACCCCGTCTCACCACCAACCGCCCCTCCCCCCAACCCCCCCCCCCCCCGCGAACAATCCCCCCCAACTACTCCTCCCCGCAACCTCGCTACACCCCGCCCAAACCATCCCCCAACCGTCCCCCCCGCAGACTCTAACCCATGACCCCCCCCTTCACCCCCCCACATCGACTCCCCCCCCCCCCGGGTGAACACCCCCATAACCCGCCACGGTCCCTCCCCCAACCCCCCACCCTACTCCCCTCCCACCGGCCCCCCCCCCCCGCCCCCCATGAACACTGCCCCCCCTCCAACAACCCCACGCACACACCAACTTCCAAACCCTCCACCCCCAACCTCAAAACCCCCATCCTCCCCCCGTGATTGAAAAGCAACCCCCACAACCAAACAACACCTCCCCCCCCCCCCCTCCCCACCGACCCCATTTCCCAATCCCCACCTTAACAACAACCAGCCCCCCCCCCCCACATCTTTGGTGGATTTAAAGACATTGAAAGTGCTAAAAAAGCCAATCACCCACGCACCCCCTCGCACGCACATACACTACACAACCACCAACCCCCACCACAAAACTAACCCCACCCCTCCACGACCACACCCCCCCTCACCTTCCCCCCCCCCCATCGCCTGACCACTCCCGCCGCGCCCGCTACGCCCCCAACTCCCCCCACCTCACCGACACCCCCAGACACCACACTTCTATAACACCCACCCCCCCCCCATCTCGACCCTCAGCGCAGGGCACCCCCGCTCCGCCCCCCCACCCCCTCAACAAACCCCCTCCACCCCCCACGGACCGCCCCCCCCCACCCACCCCCGCGGTGCCCACCCACAGACCTCCCCCCCGTCAACACGCTGCCACAACTCCCCGCAACCACCCCCCCACTTGCTAAACCCCCCCCCCCCCCCCCGCCCCACCCCACAACCCCCACCCCCCTACACCCTCCCCTCCCCCTCCCCCAACCACACCTCCCCAGACCCACCCCCCCCCCCCCCCGCCCGCAACCCATACCCACCCCCCGCTCCCCCAACCCTCCCTGCCCCCCCCACCTACACCCCCCCCTTACTCCCCACCCACCCCGCCCCAGGGGACACAGGACCGATTAACGTACCCGCCAACACACTACAAGCCGACGGAATCCACATTCAGGAGCATGCACAATATAGAAACTTCGCAAACCAAACGTGTATCGGTAGCTTAAACAATATCCAGCATGGAAGAACGAGAAGGAAGGACTCTTGAATGTGGCGGATGTTGCTGAATGCTGAAGGACTTAGCATGCTCTTCACTACTACTTGCGCCGAATAAATAGGCTTCAGTCCTATCTGGACTAGATGCAGTTCAGGGAAGTCATATGCAACACGAAGACATGAGAAAGAAAATCAGGTAACTTTCATGCCCAAAAGCAGTGATCTGGTAGACCCACTATTACGCGCATACGCCTCGCTCATCAACAGCACGGAGGCAGCAATTGACCCTGGATTGTGAGTGTTCGTTCGGTCTGCACAGGAGTGTTATGTGTGAGCAGTCCCTTCATGCGTGTGGAAGGCGGGCTTGCGATGTATGAGCTCGTACCGACGGCTGGCGGTAGCCATGCCTGCCGGACTTGGCATATACGTTATTCAGGACTAGTAATGTCTCAGGTTCTACGAAAAGGCGATCAAAATCAGACATACAAGACACAGGTCATCAAACAAGAACAAGGCTGAGGATGTATCCAAAAGTGCACGAAGAGTGTGAGCAGGCGTGCATATGAGCTCCACATGAAGGACACAACGTAGCGACACCGAAAAACATCAAAAGAAGTACATCACCAGAAACCAATCTAAAGAAAAGACTCCGAGAAGCCATCACTCAAACACCACGAATTCAAAAACATCTACCTAAAACTCCTCCACTGAGCAGTTAGCTCCGGGCTGGGTAGTACCTGCTGTTTATAGTAGCTAACACTACATCATAAGACTGTTCACGCACATCAGCTTAAAATCTACGTTAGTGCGTTAGCAACGGGTTCTCCGGCCCACACAAGCACCATAGCCTCAGAGGAAGCGAGCGTGATAGTAAGGAGGCACTAATATCAGGTATACAATCGGAGCTAGAACAAGACATTCAAAAAACCCAAATAAAAGTGGTTGAAATATATAATTACTAATAACAACCCAAAAATATATAAAATATCAGAAGTAAATATGTATAATAGTTTTAAGCGGGTAAAAAGAATTACTAGTTAACTCAATTTTGTCTTACCTACACACTCATATTCCTCAACTACCAAGTCCCTCAATTCTTCTAATCCACTCTAATTCTCTAACATATTCTCTCTCAACCACTCCATTCTCTCTTCTCTTTCTTCAGTTTCTCATTTTTATCTCCTTTTAATTTTTTTCCCTTTTTCCATCAAAAACTTCTTATCACTTCATCTAATATCTCACACCACACACCTCTCTCTATTTCGCTCTTTCATCACAACATTCCCAACTTTCACACCATCTCATCTTAATTTTTCTACACTCATATCCATCAATCAATCCGTCTTCTCACAAAGAGCGAACATGAAAACGTAAAACTGATTTTAAGGAGGTACAAAGACTATTGAGTGATATTCTCTTTATCAAAAGTAAAATATAAATTGCTATCAGGACTTCATTCATTTTCGCAAAAGCAAAACAATACCACCAACTGAAACAAAAAACTTCAGTCCATCACAAACAACGACACAACTACAATTCAATCAAAGAAGACATGTAAAAAAACTTCATACATTACAACGACATCACTTCAAACAAAAAATATCACCATAACTAAAACTCGTTCGGTAAGTTAACGATTGATTTAAATTAAACAACAATCGCTCATTGTTTTCCAAATAGTTTTCCGCATACAAATTAAGTATTACATGACTTATTTATTAATGTTTTTATAAAACGTATTTAAAAAGTTTATCAAGTTTATTGGGTATCCGCTTTAAGCTTGATTTGACCGGTAAAAAATGTTTTAACTTTAACCTTCGCATTTTAAATAAACGCATTTGAATAAAATATTAAATAATTTATTAATATTTTTATTTAATAAAAAGTGATAATTAAATATAAATTTTTAATTATTTTTTGTGTCGGTGCCGTACGCGTTGCGTGCGGTGTTCAAAACTTTGCGAGGCTATTTAAGTCATTTTCTGCTTGGTTTCGTGTCTCGGGTAAAACTTAAAAGTTGTCCGGAATGTCGTTTTACATCAAATTGCTTTAGAGTCCGAGTCGTGAAAACAGGATTTAGCGGGTTGTTTTTGATAAGTCAACTTAGGAATAACATATATCTTC
Source organism: Tanacetum coccineum (assembly GCA_026074375.1). Taxonomy (NCBI): domain Eukaryota; kingdom Viridiplantae; phylum Streptophyta; class Magnoliopsida; order Asterales; family Asteraceae; genus Tanacetum; species Tanacetum coccineum. The sequence goes on from BQNB010168821.1 coordinate 9,288, forward strand.
TCGTTTTCAAGTCAAATAAGTTTCAAAAAATAAATTTGTAAATGAGGGATTATAATAATATTTATGATTTATTATTTAAATACGTTTCAAAATTTTTCCGGCTACGCGGTAATCGTTTTTATGTGACCGTAAAAGGTCAAAAAGTCAAAAAGTCAAGTCGGAACCAAAAGTCAAAGGGTAAAATAGTAATTTAAAATTTCCGAAAATTATCGGGTGTGACAGTAGATGAGGAGGATGTTTTGGAGGACACTGGTTAGACTGGACAAAGTATGGAAGAGAATGAGATTAGTGAGGTGGATGGATTTCTTTACCCTGCTATCTAAGTGAATATTGGTATTGGATTAAATAAAAAGGTAAAAATATAATAAATGGGGCTTAAAATAGCATCCTGGAACATCAATGGCATAGGAAACAAGGATAAGCAAGATGAAGTCAAAAAGCTTATTTTAGAAAAAAACAAGTTTATGTGCAGTAATTGAAACTAGATCTCAAAGCAAAGATATAGACAGGATATGCAATAAAGTTTTTGGTATTTGGAATTGGGCCTCTAACATGAGAAAATGCAAAGGATTGCAGAATCATGATTGGCTACAATCCTAATGATGTAAATTTGGAAATTTTAAGTATGTGTTGGCAATATATGTTCTGTTAGGTACAAACTATTCAACAAAAGACCAAATTCTTTTGTATCATACTATATGCTGCCAATCATGGTAAAGAAAGAGTTAGCTTGCGGAATGACTTGAAGACTCAGAAGGCACTCACTGATGGTTTTCCTTCGGCTTTGTTGGGAGATTTTAATGTCACTCTCTTTCCTCATGAGTATTCAGTGGGTGGTTCTTCTATCTCTAAAGACATGCAAGAGTTTCAGTAATGTATCAATAACATTGAAATGGATGATATTTATAGTGTAGGTTTTCATTTTACCTGGACAAAGTGTCCCCAAAATCCTTTGGCAAGCACTTTAAAGAAACTAGATAGAGTAATGATTAATGAAAAGTTCTTAAGCTCTTTTGATAAGGATCATGCTATATTTCTCCCAAACATAATCTCATATCACTATCCTGTTGTGTTGTGCATTCCAGATTTAGGAAATCTAAACCATTTAGATTTGCTAACTATGTTGCCGATAAGCCTGAGTTTCTGCAAAAAGTTAATGATGAATGGCAAGAAGAAATTAATGGATTCAAGATGTTTCAAGTTGTTAAGAAGTTGAAGAGTATGAAGAAAGAAATGAACAAGTTCAATTGGCAAAATGGAAATATTTTTGACAAAGTTGTGCTCTTAAAAGACAAGATAAAGGAACAACAAAGCAAAAATGATATTGACCCATATAATTGTAAGATCTAAAAGAAGGTAAGAAGCTGTCACTGATGAAGGTAAACTACAGCTGTAAAAAACCAAGATAGATTAGCTTAAAGAAGGGGACAAAAATAATGCCTACTTTCACAAAATTCTTAAAAGCCTAAAGGAAGAATTGAAAGCATTTTTGATGAAAGTGGGAAAAGATATGAAGGTGATCAAGTTCCAGAACAATTTGTGAAACACTTTGAGAAATTCCTTAATTGTGCTACCACTGTGTAGGCTATTGATGACATAAATGACATTTTTACTAGTACGTTAAATGAAGAAGAAGCTAATACAATGATTCAAGATGTAACTAATGCAAAGATCAAGAATGATATGTTTGATACTGTTGATGTTAAAGCTCCTGGGCCAGATGGATATACAACCCGTTTCTTGAAAAAAGCATGAAATGTGATTGGCAATGATGTATGTGATGTTGTTAAGGATTTCTTTAAGAGTAATAATCTTTTAAAAGAGGTCAATGCTACTATGATATCTTTGGTTCCTAAAATCCCTACCCCTCTCATGGTCTTTGATTTTAGGCACATTTCTTGTTGCAATGTACTATACAAATGCATTAGCAAGATCTTGACTAAAAGTATGGGTGTAAACTAGTCGAGTCGAGTACTGCCAAGCTCGAGCTCGACTCAAATACTAAAATCGAGCTCAAAACTAGATTCGAGCTCGGTCGAGCTTCATATTTCGATCTCGAGCTCGAATCCTCATATAAAACTCGAGCTCGAGCTCGAATCGTCATATAAAACTTGAGCTCGAAGCTCGACCCGAACTCGATTATTTTCACATTTAAGGCTCAAACTCGATGAATAATCGGTATATCAAGCTCGGTCCGACTCGATTTGTATGAAAATTAAGTAAATGTATGTATATAAAAAGGATAAAAGTGTAATTTAGTTGAAGCTCGATAAGGCTCACGAGCTTTACGAGCAGAGTATTTTCGAGCTCGAACTCGACTGGAATAATTTACTCGAGTAGCTCGAACTCGAGCTTGACTCATTTACATCGACTCTATTTCGGGTAGTTTACGAGTCGATCCCGAGTAGCTCGCGAGTTGTCTCGTCTTGTTTACACCCCCTACTTAAAGAATCAAAAGTGGATTTCAGTCAAAGTGCATTTATTCCTGAAAGGCATATTCAAGATAATATTCTTGTCACACAGGAGCTTTTGAGGGGTTATAATAGAAAGAATGGTGTCAAAAGATGTGCTTTAAAAATTGATCTGCAAAAAGCTTATGATACTTTTAATTGGACTTTTATGGAAAGTATAATGCAGAAGTTTGGATTTCACCCCAAAATGGTAAAATTTATAATGACTTGTATCACAACCTCATCCTTCTCTATCTATGTGCATGGAACCTCTTATGGATACATTAAGGGTGCTAGAGGGTTGAGGCAAGGAGATCCCATTTCCCTTTACCTATTTAAATTAGTGATAGAGGTTCTTAATTTGCTAATGGTCACAAACACACATGAAGGAAGTGGATTCAGATATCACTATGGATGCAAATATCTCAAGATAACTCATTTATGCTTTGGATTTAATGGTGTTTTGCCATGGTGATGTCAAGTCTGCCAGAATTGTAAAGGAAACCATTGAAGAACTTAGTAAGTATGTTGGGTTATATCCTAACATGGGTAAAAGTACCATCTTTTTTGGCAGTGTGAGTGAGTAGTCAAGGCATGAAATCCTTAGTGTTGTTCAATTTAAAGTTGGTAAACTCCCTATTAAGTACATTGGTGTTCCTCTTTTGGCAAAATGTCTGGGAATTGCAGACTGCAAAGTCCTTATTGATAAAGTGAAAGTAAAGGTTGGGACTGGAAGAATAAAAGCTTGTCATATGCAGGAAGAGTCCAATTAATTGCATTTTTTCTATCTTCTATGCAAGTATAATGTGCTTTAGTATATCTACTTCCTAAAACTATAGTGAATTATATTGATAAAATTCTTAAAGGTTTTCTATGAAACCAAAGTGAAAGCAGTAATGGAAAATCTAAGCTTGCTTGGAAAAAGATTTGTAGGGCAAACAATCAGGGAGGATTGGGTTTCAAACCTCTTAGTAAATGGAATGGAGTGCTTCTTTTGAAGCATGTATAGAACATTATTGCAAAGAAGAATACCTTATGGGATCAATGGGTTAATAAGGTAAAATTAAAAGGAAGGAATATTTTGGGAAGTCAATGTGGACAAAAGAAACAGTTGGAGTTGGAATTAAGGGATAAAATGAAACCTCATGTTAATTTTGAAATTGGTGATGGAAAGACCACTTCTGTGTGGTATGATTTATGGATTGGCCAAGAGGCTCTAGCAAATTTTATTTCTAAAAGGGATATTTATGATGCTAGATTCTACAATAATTCCAAAGTTGCAAACATGATTAAGGATGGTGAGTGAATTTGGCCTAATGATTGGTGAGACAAATTTCCTGTTATTAAAAGCATTAAAGTTCCTAATTTGTGATCCAACTCTGACAAGACTATATGGATTGACAAAAACATGAAAAGCTCTCCATATTCCATAAAAACTGTATGGAAATGCATAAGGGTTGGCTACCCTAAAGTGGAGTGGCATAAGGCTATTTGGTTTGATAATGTACTCCTAGACATACCTTTATTATGTGGTTGGCTTTGCATAACAGACTCAAACTCAGGAAAGGATGATTAAATGGTGTTCTAATGGAAACTTGCTTTGTTCCTTTTGTGATGGTTGCATTGATTCTGTCTCACACTTGTTCTTCCTATGTCTATATGCTCTTAAATTTTAGAGAGAAATAAAAGGGATTTTATACTGAAATAAGGCTCCTGATGATTGGCATAACCTAATTTATATGATGATCAAGAATCCGTGTAACAATAGCATTCACAATGTCTTGGGTAAACTAGGCATTGCAGCTTGTGTTTACAATATTTGGTCTGAGGATGTTATAGAGATGGATGGGCCTTTAGCATGTGAATGATGTCTTCTATGGATGCTAGTTTTTTCTCAATTGTTGGAGGCTGAGCTTGAAACTGCCTTCATAAAGGAAATGTAATCCTTTTGTCAGAGGTATCAAGGCCCTTTCTATGGATGATGCCTCTTATGGATGCCTAGCTTTTGAATAGTCTGTGAAATGGCTGGTGCAGAGTAGGATTAATGATGAGGTGTCATTTTATACACTTTTTCGGGGTCGTTTAGCCCCCTAAATCGTGCATTTATGCCC
>BQNB010168823.1:0-13847 GCA_026074375.1 Tanacetum coccineum
TCTTCTAAAAACTTAAATAAACTGATTAATAGTCAATTGAGCGCTAAAGATAAAACTGGTCTAGGATATGGAGATCAATTAAATGAAAATGATTCGAGTGGTAGTGAATTGTTTAATAGTGTATTTGATAGTTGTTCAAGTGATGGAGATGACAATCAAACAAATGATAGGTTCAACAAGAACAATGGATATCATGCTGTTCCTCCTCCTTTAACTGGGAACTACATACCTCCACTAGCTGACCTATCTTTTACAGGATTAGATGATTCTGTTTATAGGCCTATAGCAAATAAGACTAGTGCTAGTATGTCTCAAGTTGAAGTAAATATCGCTCTACCTAGCAATGCTAGTGTAGAAATGACTAGAGTTGAATCTGTTAGGCCTATTGGAGTTATCATTGAAGATTGGGTTACTAATGATGAGGATATTTTTCAATCTAATGATTTACAAGCAACAGACAAACCTAGTCTTAAAAGAATTGAGTTTACTAATGCTAGGAATGAATCTGTTAAACCTAAACAAGCTGAAAAACCTAGGATAATCCCTCAAAATCCTAAGGTAGATAGAAGAGATTGGAATGAGAAATTGACTCAAAAACTGGGGTTAGGATTTGGGTTTACAAAGAAAGCTTGTTTTGTTCGTGGCAGTTACAACCATCTAATTAAAGACTGTGATTTTCATGAAAAGAGAATGGCTAAAAAGTCTATTTTGAAAAATATGGGAAAGAATACTGGTCAAAGGGAAATTAAACCAGTTTGGAACAGTGCTCAGAGAATAAATCATCAAAATAAATTTGTTCCATCTGCAGTCTTAACAAGGTTTGGAAGAATACCAGTTAGTGCTGCCAAGCAGAGCTCTCTAAGAGCAACAACATCAACTATTACATTCAGACCAGTTAATACTGCTACCCATACAAATAGAGTGAATGTTTCAAAATTAAAAACAAATTCTTTTCATAAGTCTCATTTACCTATTAGAAGGCCTTTTTATAAATCAACAGCATCAAATACCAAGATTTAAAATGAAAAAGTTAATACTGTCAGAGTAAATGGTGTTAATACTGCTGGGCAAACAGCAGTTAGTACTGTTAAAGGAACTGGGGTCACTACTGTTAAGGCCTCAGCAGGTTGTGTTTGGAGACCTAAAATGACTGATTTAAACAATGTCTCTAAAGAAAATAGTGGATCATGGGTCTCAAAAAGAGTAAATTATATCGATCCACAAGGCAGACTTAAGTCAGTAGTGGCTTGGGTCCCTAAGAGACACTGACTCTCTTACTTTTGTGCAGAGAAATCCATAATAAGCTTTGAAGAACAAAGGAATATTTGACAGTGGATGTTCCAGGCATATGACAGGGAACAAAGCCTTTCTTACTGATTATCAAGAACTTGATGGAGGTTTTGTTTCCTTTGGTGGAAGTACTAGAGGTGGTAAGATAACAGGAAAAGGAAAGATAAGAACAGATAAGTTAGATTTTGAAGATGTGTTTTTTTGTAGAAGAACTAAAGTTTAATATTTTCTCTGTCTCATAAATGTGTGACAAAAAAAAACAATGTTCTTTTCACTGAAACTGAATGTCTTGTTTTGTCTCCTGATTTTAAGCTACTTGATGAAAGTCAAGTACTGCTTAGAGTTCCCAGGCAAAGCAATATGTACAACTTTGATTTAAAGAATGTTGTTTCTTCTGGAGATTTAACTTGTTTGCTTGCAAAAGCCATAATTAATAAGTCTAAATTATGGCATAGGAGGCTGGGTCATGTGAATTTTAAAACAATGAATAAACTTGTGAAGGGAAACCTTGTAAGAGGTCTTCCTTTAAAGATTTTTGACAATGACCATACTTGTGTTGCTTGTCAGAAGTGAAAGCAACACAAAGCCTCTTGTAAGGCCAAACTTATGAGCTCTATCAGCCAACCCTTATAGATGTTGCATATGGACTTATTTGGTCCAACATCTGTTAGGAGTATCAACCATAAGACATATTGCCTTGTAGTGAGTGATAACTTTAGCAGGTTTAACTGGGTTTTCTTCTTAGCCTCTAAGGATGAGACAAGTGGGATTCTTAAGAAATTTATAACAGAAATAGAAAACCAATTAAACCATAAGGTTAAAGTAATCAGGTATGATAATGGGACAGAATTCAAAAACAGGGGAATGAATGAATTCTGTGGATTAAAAGGGATAAAAAGGGAATTTAGTGTTGCCAGAACTCCACAACAAAATGGAGTTGCTAAGAGAAAGAACATGACTCTGATTGAGGCAGCTAGGACAATGCTAGCAGACTCACTTCTACCTACTGTATTTTGGGCTGAAGCAGTTAATACTGTGTAGATCATAAATGACATACAAGAACACAGATTAAAACAGATTTGGAGGTTAGATAAGGTGAAAAAGATGTAAAGCCATATTATTAGAGAATAAAGGTTAAAGAGATGGGAAGAGTGTATGTGGTAGAGAGAAAACACACACTTACACACTTTTACAAATGTGAGCTTCACCCCTCCATGGAAGTATGGAGGGGGTATTTATAGTCTTAGTGACTCCTGCGGATGCGAAGTTACTTCTACGTCGAGTACTTATGTCGGATTTTCAATGAGCTAAGCATTCTCAGGGGATTACTGTACTACAAGGGGCACCCACCACTACCCCGATCCAACTACCGGATTAAGTGTCTTAGCGAGCTTGATTAATTCGAGTCTAAATATTATAACAAAGGTGGCAAGATAAGGACGAACGTAGCATCAGTCTGATCAGTGCGCCATCCTCTCCTTAAAAAATTCTATGAACGAGTCAACTCAGTTACTAGTAGGTAATCAATCACCCATCTACACCTAATGCAGGTCCACAAGAGCTAATGTCTACAGGTTCGCCGAAAAGACAAAGTTGTTGATAAAGCAAATGACAATCTTAAACAAAAGAGAATTTGGGGCTACTCTCTAGCACATGTAGTACACTCAAGCGTGGGTATTTACCCACCTATGTGTCTCTCTAATCTCTACAAGCTATCAAAGTCTACTGATAGAAACTTAGACTAACATACTTTGTAGCAGTTTGAGGAGAGCGTAATGGGAAGTGCTAAAAAAGGGAGGAACCTCCTTGGTTAAAAAGTCAAAAGCAAGCACAATACAACAGCTGACCCTCGAAGAGACAATGCTTCATTGATAAAATTGGAAAAATATATCAGCGGGAGAACCATCTATAGAAGTGGAGTGGAGTGCTCACCCAGACCACTTCAGATGCTGCGTACTCACAACAGTGTTATCAGCAAAGCTACAAGGCATACACACAGGAGACTTACTGCGACAAGAAGGCTACTTAAAGCATCTGTTACATACTCTATCTATCATTTTTGACATCAACTGGCACTAACAAACACACACTTAAAACTGCCTGGCGGAAGTGGACTCCTTAAAAGAAATATTATGTGATTAGAGAGTAAGAACAATGCGAGGCTCCTCTGACTGGTTAGTGTCGCTGAATTGATATCTCGAGTGACAGAATGTGGGAGTGACGATCGACCGGTTGAGTCACAATTTTATATCTTATGCTGGCAGGCGCTTAGGGATGGGAGGAGGGGGGGAGGGGGGGGGACGTCACACAGCGTGGGAGAGGCGCGCGCAACATTCCTCCGTCATTGGGTTCGGATGATTAACTCCCCCTTGGATCCACAATGGGTTAAAGTTTATTAAGGTCCAAAAAGAAAATGAAGCCTCCCTAGATTTCCATAAATCAAGTTTCCTCAAAGAATGGATCCAAGTTGCGGCTTTTTAAAAAAGACGTGTCTTAGTTCTGAATGAATCAGAACAGAAATGTAATGGGAACCTGAAAATTTGTTTAATCAAACTTTTTGTGAATATTAAATGAGAAGGGTTTTGGCAATCTCTCAAAAATGAAAACATCTTGTTGGCTCCGCTCGTCTAACAGCCCCATAAAATGGTGGTCCGTTGAAAAGACATAATCGTACGCTAATATTGAAATGGGCTTTGCCCCGCCAATGTTGGAATTTAACGCCAAAAACTCTGTATTATCCCTAAGGGGCAAGAAGCAAGTTGCCAAAGCATGTTAACACCCAACAATCGTTTCCCACATCCCATATGTCCCCCCCCCCCTTTTGACATGGCAAAACACCCACCCCATAAATGAGAATTGATACATGTGTACCAAAACCCCTTCCCCCGAACTTAAATCCAATCTTCCAATGGTATTTGGTTGCACTTTTTGCTAACCAACAAAATATAAAGTGAAGGAAATGGGTAATCTTTACACTCGAAAAGCTGATAATTTTAAGATAATTATTTCTAATTAAGTTAATGCACCCCAACAAAGAAAGGCATTTTCAAATTTTTTTTAACAACTGTACTTTACAACCAGAAAAGTGAATTCACTGAAGACAATTCATGGTAGACTTTGAATTGAAGCTTGAGTGCCGAAAATGGCTTTCCTGAACACAAGCCAGTTCCCAGGAACGCCGCAACTTTCCAATGGAAATTACCCTCCCCCCCCCTGCAAACAAATTCCAGTTTCCAAAAGACTCCCTTCGTGACCAAACCCTCCCCCCTCCGTCAACACCGTTTTTTTTAATTATAATATAATTACCACCGTTCAAAAGAAACTGATTGGGGATATAATTGGGTTTTTAACCCCCCTTCTGGTTGATGAAATATGCCACACTCCTCCCACCAAGTGTTTTGCTTCTCTCCCCATCCCCCTAAAGTTATTGCTCCAATTTGATGCAAGTTAGTTTTTTTTGCCTTCCAGTTTTTTTTCTCGCTGTATCAACTGGTTCCAAAACCTTCCCTCAACCCAAACAGTTTTTTGAACCAAGATGCAACCATCCCAAGTAAATCTCAAACAACAAAACCCGAAACTCCAAACCTCCGTCAAATTCCTAATGATGTTGAAAGACAGACAACATGATATTTTTGAAGTTACTACATAAAATGGGAATGAATCCCGAACTTTTGGTATCCCCCAATTCCCCAAAAATCCCTATTTTGAAAATTCAATCTTCCCCATCCGTCGGGATTCTATTCACAATACAATTAGTGCATCCCGAATCACCAAACAATTTTCCCTGGAAACATAAAAAGGTTAAATGGACCTCAAGAAGACACCCACTGCAAAAATATAATCGGTGGAACTCCGATTGACCAGTTTTTTTTCCACAAGCCTTATTAACATTACATGACAAAACGCCCCTCTTTTTCTGTTTAACTCTACGATTACCCTTTATTTCCCCCCTCACTGCCCTGTTGAATAAAACCCCACGAAAACATAACATTTAAAGAATGCTTTTTGCAACTCAATCCCTGCTAGATCCAAAAGCAAAATTGCAAGAAGAGCCTCCAAATGATTTTGAATGCCTTGAAGTAAAAACATGGGAAAACTATCGTAAGCCTCCCGACCAGATAAAGTTAATGGTTAATTTCCTTTTTTGAAAAAGTGGCATCTTACAAAAGTCAAAAAGCTAGATGAATTGTGGACCGTATTTTCAAAAGAAACCAAGGCCTCGATAAGTGGCCCCATGGTTACCCGTCCCGACCAGAGGGGAAATTGAATTTTTTGAAAGAGTCCCATTTAGGCTTCTCCGGTTTTAATTGCCAATATTTAGAGGGCAAATAAGGATATTTTTCTTTGCATTATGTGTCCGCTCACATGGAAATGGGGTCCCCCCCCGTCCCCTCACCCAAATGGATGGTCCAAAGACAACGTTTCTAACAAAATGGTAATTTGCGGGCACAAGAGGTTTATTTTCTGTTTTTTTACCCAAGCCGGACAGTTTTTTTTGGGTGGAATCCAGATAACCACCAAATCACGAGTGTACAAAAGAAAAAGCCTCTTTTATTGGGATTTTAAAACAAGCTCCACGCGCGGGTAAAATACCCATATGGTTTTTGGTTCCCCTTACGTTTTCCCACCACCCTGATATCCCCCAAAGACATTCCTCCAAAGGTTTTCCAGTAGAAATCCTACTTTGATCATGTCCGTAAGAAGGCTAAAAGAATTTAACCCTTTTCTGGATACAAGTAAAAAATGGTCCCCGAATTACTTCTGGTACAAGTATATGTCGATGATATTATCTTTGCTGCATCTACACCTGAACTTTGTGACCTATTTGCTAAAATCATGTGTTCAAAATTTAAGATGTCAATGATGGGAAAAATCTCATTTTTCTTAGGACTACAGATTTTTCAAAATCCCAGAGGCATCTTTATTAACCAGTCAAAATATGCCCTTGAATCTTTAAAGAAATACGGTTTTGATTCTTGTGACCCAGTGGATACTCCCATGGTGGAGAAATCCAAACTGGATGAGGATAAAGAAGGGAAAGTTGTTGATCCGTCACACTATCGTGGCATGATTGGCACCCTCCTTTATCTTACAGCAAGTAGACCTGACCTACAATTTGCTATATGCATGTGTGCCCGGTATCAGGCTCGGCCTACCGAAAAGCACCTACATGCGGTCAAAAGGATCTTTCGGTATCTAAGAGGAACCATCAATCGGGGTCTATGGTATCCGAAGGATTCTTCAATTGCACTAACAGCATTTGCAGATGCGAATCATGCTGGTTGTCAAAATACACGCCGTAGCACATCTGGTAGTATGCAGTTTCTGGGAGATAGACTTGTTAGCTGGTCATCAAAAAGGCAAAAAAACACCGCGATATCCAGTACAGAAGCTGAATATATTGCTATGTTGGGATGTTGTGCTCAAATTCTTTACATGAGATCACAGCTTACCGACTATGGCATTGGATTCAATAAAATTCTACTGTGATAACAAAAGCGCTATTGCCTTATGTTGCAACAACGTTCAACATTCCAGATCAAAGCATATAGACATTAGATTTCACTTTATCAAGGAGCATGTTAAGAATGGTGTGATCAAACTTTACTTTGTCAACACGGAGTATCAACTAGCGGACATCTTCACTAAACCCTTATGCAGAGAAAGAATTAAATTTCTTATCAACAAGCTGGAAATGCGGAGTTTTACGTCGGAGACTCTGAAACAAATGACAGATGAAGTTGATGAATAGTGGTGGTACCTATTCAAATATCATGTACAATATGTATATATATTAAAACCATAAAAACCAAAAAGATTTTTCATTTTTTCAAAATTTTTATAAAAACAAAATACAAAAATATAAAAATCATAAAACCAAAGAAAAAATAAAAGTGGGAAAAAATAAAAAAAGAGGTAAACAATGCAATTCTTACTGAAAAATCGATAACATTTACTGTCTTAGAAATGTCATTCAAAAAATGATGACCGAGGCTGCAATGAAGTTCCGAGCCAGAAGTTCAAATGTTTCCAAAACATGCTATAATGGCTTGCTATGATTTCAGATAGCAACTCAGTCCTTCAACTAAGGCAAGTATTTCAAAAAGAAAAACTTGACCTCATAACGGAATTTATTCTCGGCATGTCCCTACTTTATGACCATGAAAAGGGCTGTGATTTACATTGCATCACACCCTGCTTCCTATGTACCATTATGTACGTGTTAGTGCGCATATGAGATTAAATATAAGAAGAAATCTTAATTATTATTGGTAAAAAGTTGTTCTTCACAATGAACATGTTTTAGTAATCACAAAGGATTTTAAAAGACAATCGACCACTCAAACACTGACAACAACTCCTTTAAATAGAAACAGGTCGTTATTGAGGGGGAGAAAGCGTCATCAAATAATCTTTTAAAACGGTCTTTCAAAATAAGTCACGGAATAAACGGATAAAGTTTTTGATAATGACGGATAACAATTTCAAGGGGAGTTAATTTATATTAACTACAAGTGCTTTAGATGTCATTTGTTTAAATCTTTATGGACTTATTTGCAATTTGAGACTTAGTGAATTCAGGCCTTAAACTACATTCGATCAATATTTTCCAACACCTCTAGTTTGTAAAAAGACTTAGAATGTTTGGAAATAATAACATATTTTTAAGACCTTGAAGTTGATTCATCATGAATAGATCTAAGTTATATTGATTCTCAAACACGATCACAGGATGTGTATAAGGTATATGCTTGATTCTCACGGTCCAAAACCAACAATGGGAAGGATAGATGTATACTTGTAGTGTCCTTGGCCTCTTTTGAGGTTGCTTCTTTGGTCTTTGAGTTAGCTTTTTTATTTTAGGCCTTTTTGAATCTTTCGGGTGTCACGTTATTTCAATCTCATGTGGAATAGACATCTCTCATTAGTACAGATATGCATTCCATTTGAGTCCCCAATGGGAGTGAGGAAGTGTTAGATATAATTAATTTTAAATGTGGAGAAGAATTTTAGTTAATGTTTGTTTACCCGACCGGGATCCATCACTAAGCTTATTCTTAAAAGAAGTAGGTATAATAAGATAGCAAGAGGTACACATAGGTATGATGATTCCATTATATTGTCTGTGATCCTGTTAGGAAGAAATGACTTCTTACGAGACTATAGTTGACTTAAGAGTCATCATTTCGGCCCTATTTAGAGGGAATAATTATGACATCCAAAGACTTATTGACTTTGTGTTTCAATTTATATCATCCACTATCCTGGAGAAAAAAGCCTCATCCGAGACTTAATTGACTTTGGTGTTTGCGGTATCAAATTCTTGGAAAGGGATAATTGTGTACCTTTGGATACTTGTTTATTTTGGGCTTTATACATTCAAGACGCTTAATGCGGCTTGCAAGAACGTTCAGATATACTCAAAAGATTGCTGGTTTAGGGGCAAGCTAGCAACATCAACACTGACAATCAACGGCAACTACACAGCTCAATTACATATGTATCTGAAGTCTGTTTCATTACTCATAAGTTTGGAGCAAAGACTTTCGTAACTTGGAAAGAAAGTTGAAGCAATGCCGAAGAGTGCTTAGACAGAGAAATATCAGATTGACGACTTCTTGAAAGAAAGAAGGTTAATGAGGAGCTTAGAAAAGTTCGTTGGAGGGAGATTATACGAAGGAGACCTATGGCTACTACAAAGAACCATATGATTCTATCATATGATGTTCTTATCATTTAGGTCAAACCTCGTACATAATAAACTTGTGAATTTGTCTAGATGTAGTGTAGACTTTATGGTGATATTAAGGAGTGCTCGAGTATAAAATTTTCAAGAATTTCTCAGAAAATTCAAAAAATTTCAAATTATTGTACGCAGCACTATCTTATATACCCTCATAAATTGAGAGGAGCATTAAAATGTTCCTTATAGATAATATGTAACATGTTGTCCCCGAACGTTTAATTAATGATATCCAAAATATCAAGGGGTTAACATTTTGGATAAGGGGAGAAAATGTGATTAAACTGAACCTAATTTGTATTGAAATGTGATCATATAAAATGGACTCAATGCACTCTAAACATAACGTGTACTACGATTACGGTGCACATGTTAAGGGAGAGCTTTTAGTGATGATGAAAAAACTTTCAAAGTGTAAATTTTTTGATATTTATATCAAACACTTTGATTGAAATTTTCAATGATTTTTGTTTTGATTGAGATGGAAAACACCCAAAGTACCGACATTTATCGTTAAATTTATGGAGATATAAGGTGGTTAGGCATAGGTATTCAAATCCTATGATCCAGCCAGAACCGAAGGGATCTACCCAGGGATATCCACTAGTTAGTGTAGAAGTCCTTAGGTATGATACAAAAGGAGAAAAAGTGAGAATCGGGAATAATGCCGACTGAGATGGAGCTAACACTGGAACAAACCCAACAAGGTTGTTAGTTATGACAGTCTCGGTAAGCATTGAAGGGGTTGATGAAAGAAAAGAAATTAAAGGATAAAGGGTGTAAAGAAAGAAGCCCTCTATACACTTAGGCAGAAACCGGGTCAATACATAATCTGTCAGAAACACTAAGATGTTGTCCGACATTAAAGACAGTCATGGACCCAGTGACGCTATGCACAACCCTCCCTAGCCACTCAAGGTCTCTCAAAAGACTCTTGTTTCATTTCTCACGGAGATTAACATCATTTTCTAATCGTAACTTCATCACTCCGAGTTAGTTGATATTAAAAAGGTGACAGTTCTGCTCCACCTTCGTCACTAAAACAAAGTCACTATTAAGTCTAGGAGGCCAAAAGAGATCAAACAACCATAAATCTCATTTAGACACTTGTCAAATTATGATTGCTTAGTCACACAATGTGAATAACAAGATATACATTTAGAGTCCTACGCATATCCAGTAAATTTGCCAGAACGAAATAATTCACAAATTAATAAATTTATCCGAGTGATATAATTCACAGTGAAGATGGAAATCCTGCTTGAGCCAACATCAAACAAGCTCATGGTAGGTGACTTGTGCGATTCTATATGAATCAAACTTGTGACAACTGGAAAGAAACGATGGTGCAATTCAGAGAGAATCAAAACTTGTTCCAGGTTATGAATTGACAATTGATGATGAATTTAGAAATGATTAACACTCTCGATGTGTCACAAAACCAGTTTAACAAGTGACACGTCAATTGATTTTCAAATCAATTTTATTCAAACTTTGATATAGTAACTGCTGGTTCACTTCTTATCGAGTCTGTCTGCTTTGACACGTTCTAATCATGATAGCATCAGAGTTTGATGAATCGAAATTCACATGTGTTAGAAAGACTCGATACTTCAGCTGGAAATCCTGTCAAGGAGATTCTTCTTAAATTGAATCTACCTGATCACAGGTCGATCCTCACGGATTCAAAGGTTACTCCAACCAAACACGGGCGAATGACAAAGCCATATTCGTCCCCCTGCTTTATTGCTAACTGTTTTAATGCAGGATACTTAAAGATGGAGGTGAAGGTACCTGATTCCAGCTGACTCACAAGATTCATAACCACATGCTCATACCCGACCGACAACCATAAAGACATCATGAAAGCTCAAGTACATGTTTCAAGACTTCCGCTACTCTGATACCGTACGTCTTTCTTAAAGTGACGAAGTATTAAAGACAAAGAATTTCAAAGAAGTTTCCGTCACTCTAATACCGAACGTCTTTCTCGAAGTGACGAAGTGTTAAAGTTAAAGAATTTTAAGAAAGATGCAACATTAAAGCTTTTCAAGTCAACAAATCAAGAAAGGTATGAGCATGTCGGCTCCAAAGTCACAAGTTTACAAGATGGCAAAGTTCACAAGATGCCGAAACGAGATTATGCTTGGTTGATGATCTCAAGGTGTTTAAAGAATCACATTCAAGACAAGATGAGGAACAAGCTCAAGACCTAACGTCTATGATCACTACATCAATCCACAAGATTGAAGTTTACAAGCTAAAGACTAAAGATAAAGCATGTTAAGAATCGTTTAGCCTATCTAGGATTAGTTTTACGAATAACATTAATACGCAGCGGAATAAACAAGAACAATAATGCTATTCAACAAGGTTTTCTTTATTCATACTAATAACTAATACACTATTCGACTTTAATCAGTCGACTATGCTATCTAGATAACTAACTACTAATAAGCTAACTATTAGACTCTCATTGGAGAGATCTAACTATGATGGATAATAAAACTATTCACCCTACCTCTCTTTATATACTAGAGAGGCTAGGGTTTACAAGAAAACCTAGCTTTGATAAGAAGCTAACTTAATATTGCACATTAAGTCCTTGTTGTTTCATCTTTCTTCTTTTCTTCATATGTGGTTTTGTAATCATCAAATCTCAAAACCCAACAATCTTCCCCTATTTGATATTACAAAACAATCTTCATGTATGAAACAATCTTCAAAGCTTCCCCTTGAATTAAGATCTTCTTGTACATGTCACCACTCATAAGTAAGCTGCAAACCATATAGTCTTCTTCCCCTTTTTGTAATCATCTAATAGGGGTCTTCTGTAGATAAGCAACTCGTGAACACTTCCCCTTAAGTGGTACATGTAGATGGTTAAGCATGTTAACAATAAGCTTCCCCTGAAAGTATGCTAACCATCTCTTTGAATCACAAAATCAGTTGGCTTCAAATAGTAATTATTAATGAAAATCATCTAAGTGCAATAACATCATCCTCTCTTATGTGACTGTTGCCTTAGTCGGCGATCTACTTGCAATCCTTGTTTGTACGTAACAAAAAGGTTACCCTTGTCACATAATTGATTAAAAAGCCATTGCATCAAATGTCTTCATAATACTCTCCAAAACAAATCATTATTTCATCATTGTTCGAGATCCAAATGCGTCTGTGTTGTCCCATATCAGACAAAGCTAGCAGAATTAACATCCAAACCAAATAGCAACACTTTTTCTGTCCCAAAGCTATCACTAAACTGTCATTGAGCTGTTGTTAGCGACACATAATCTATCACTAAACTGTTACTAAGCTGTCACAATAAAGATGTTTCCTTCCTCCCATATCATTTAGTGACACACAGTCTGTCACAAGGCTGTTGCAGATTTGTTACTAATATAACACAACCAGAATTAACCTTGTAGCCACCAGACTTAACCTTCAATAAGCAGTATTAATCCCGTATACAACCAGAATTAATAATTTATGGCCAGTATTAACCTCCTATACTTGTATACGAAAATCCAAAGATTCAGCCCAAGTATGATGAAGTCCATAAAATCATATCCTTACAAATCAGTATGTCAAATCTTCCTTCTTTAAAAACAATCTTTTTGATCGAACAGTTTATAACTTCCATGTGCAAACATCTTCAAGTATGCACGAATAGTATTAATATATCTTACTTTTGAACCCATGTGCGAACAGTAACAATCAACATGTATAAATTCTTCTCACGTGAACAGTACTAAGTACTTTTGACAGTACTATTTTTGAGCAGGCATTCGAACAGTAATAAACATGTAGCAACATTCAAGCCCAATAACCCAAAAGCATACGAATAACAGCAGTACTATTTTTGCAGTTCATGAGCAGTATTAATATTACAAAAGCAGTACTAATACACTTGTACGCAAGTTCAACAGTACTGACCTTGTACAAACAGCACCATTGAGCCCACAATACACACGAACAGTGCTATCCTTCTGTGTCAAGCATTCATTCCAAAAACCTTTGATGGAACTGTCATAACCAATCTCACACGCATCCAAGAACAGTAGAAACTATTACAAAAGTAATAAATCCATGAGCCAATGTGTACTTGAACCGTATTAAGTGTTCTTCATTGAACACCACCATGTTTAACAAGTAGTATTAATAAAAACCCACTCAATGTTAACTTTGAAGCCCATTCAACCAAAAACGAATACATCCAATAGATGTATAATATTATCAAATTCATGCAAGCTCAATAATAGCTGTTAATACAACCAATAATGAATTAGGGTTTCTATCTTCCTTCCATACCCTGACATCCATGAACAGGCAGCATTATCAATTTTCCTTTAAGCACAAACAGTTTTATCTCTATACTCGAATAGTATTTATAACTTTTGAAGCATGAATATCTTCCAAAAATATAGATCACGTGAATTCATAACAGCATTAAACCACAAATCATATCCCATAATATCCGCATACCATAATCTCCTTCCATAATTCATGCATCAAAAATTCTCCAAAATAAAACGTAACTATATCAAATATATTCAAAATCAAAAACCTTGTGCTTACTACTGTTCCTTCAAACCATGAAGCACGATCTGCTTGTTTCTTCATCTATTTAGGGTTTTAGACAAACCCTAATTTACTTTCTTTTACTTCGTGATCCAAGCAACAACAAGATGAATAACAGTTTCAAGAACAGGTCAATAAGGAAATCGTAGGTCCGATTAGCAGCAGCAATAAGCAACATTAAATACATCTTGACAGTATTAAAGTATTCCATACCAAAATCAAACCTGCTTGT
>BQNB010168824.1:2451-13847 GCA_026074375.1 Tanacetum coccineum
ATTTTAATCAAATGTACAATCAGATAAAGCAGAACATTACCTCTCATGTTCAAATGAACATGAGAGGATCCTTATCCATATATATTAGTATATTAGTGTCTTATATATTCCCTACTGTGGGTCTCATTATTTATACGTATATATGTCATACACTTCAGTCATGCACAAAACAATATCCGCTTTACGTATTTCTACAAAACGTTGATAACCGACAACAATGACCGGCAGAGACAGACCTAAGATTTCTCGGGTCGGGAGGGTGTTGCAAATTTCTTAGATAAGGTCTTGCACAAATTTCTCTCATCTTAAATAATAAAATTTTGAACCATAAAAAAACTTCTAAGCTAAACTTAAGTAGCACAAATATAGTATCAAGGCATGTATAAAAAATACACTTTTCAGAAAAAAATATACCCGTTACCTAATCAGGTGTAGCATGTGTCACACATAGCTCCCATAACCCATTGACGCATAGACTATCGGCATACCATAAAGAGAGACTTTTTCTTGCAAAGTCTTCTTACAAGATCAATCATGTTACGTCTGAAGAGAGATCATAAGTTGCTACCTAATACCATAGTGTTAATTTTTTTCAATTCTCAAATTAACTTCGGTACTTCGGTAGCTTGTGGACATGTGAAAAACGCAACTTTGGGATACGTGGTACCGGTTGTGCCCTACATATTAACATTATTTATTTTAAAAATAAAGTGCATGGTGCCACACAAATGGTCTTCCAACGCTCCAAAATGTTTGGACCAAACCATTTTAATTATTTTTGTTTCGGTGGCATAAGAAACCGACGATAATTATCTCTACTGCTTTATAAAAAATTTAGCACATTTTAATTTTAAAAGTTTTAAATTTTTTAAGTAAAAACATTTCTTGTTATAGAAAGATTTCAAAACTTAATCTTGTAACCTCAAAAGTTGTAAATGTCGTATTAATGATCAAATACGTAATTTAATGAGAAATAAATAAGTAACCACCATATCAATATTTGTAACATATAAAACTTAAAAAAAGTTATTAATATAAATTAAAATGTCAGTTATGAAATTTTAATATAAAAAAACTCATTGTTTATGAAAAAAATAAAAAAGCTACAACACAAACTAATCATACTTCACACACAATAGATTCAGCCATCCAAAGTTCTTCTTGTCCTTGAACCTCGCCTAGCCCCTTGCCGAAAAATTTAATTATACGGGAACTCGTCGCCGCAACGTGCGGGTACTGGTCTATTTTAACTAATGTTTCAAATATGCTACTTATGTGTTTTTTTCTTTCGTTTGGATCTTATGTTTATTTTGATATGAAATACTTTGCATTGTTATTGCTTAAAGTTATTTTAATTTAAATTATCATTCATTTGTACACTTGTTGTTAGAAAAACGTCTAACCGAAATTATCATTAAATAGTCACAGGGTACCCGCCGCCGTTGCAGCAGCGAGTACCCGTGTGATTATATTTTAGAAGTCTTAAAATTTTTAAGGGACCAAAATATTTCTTGTTTGGGAAAGATATAAAGCCATTAGTCAATGCTCATCATTCACATTTTTAAATTCACACCTGATTTAATATATACGTTTTTTAACTAGCATGTGTTAATAATAACCCATTTAAAAGAGTTTGTATGCAAGCTAAAGAAAATACGATTTTACTCTATATCAATTAATGAATGAGTTCTTTTAATTTCGTAAATATCAATTTTTATTAAGGGGGTGTTTGTTTTTGCGTTATGAAGCTATTTATCTACTTATTTCATTTTGAAAATGGAGTTAACCTAAAATAAGTGTTTGGCAAAAAGAAGTGAACAATCACTTAATTGCGTTTTGGTAGGTCCAAAATAGAGTTTTGTAAAGGGGGAATTTCATATATACCCAATGAAATTTCATAAATTACATATTTCCTCAAAACATAAGTTTTCAATGCATAATGTACAATGAAATTGAAGCATGTTTGGGGAAGTATGTAAATATTGAATTTTTTTTAGATACATGTAAATGCCCCTTTTGTAAAAGTAGATAGATAATGAAAACACAGATTTGATGGAGTATTAAATGACTTGAGAAATTACAACAATAACCTCAAGTCTATACATTATCTTCTCACCTACCTTATATATATATATATATATATATATATATATATGGGGCTAACTATGACTGGATTAATATGAAATAGTGACTCAACGCCACCTCAACGATGACATGGACACTATTTTTGCATTAATTTTCAAATTTTTTATAAAAATATGTCCCTGACAAGGTTTGAACTCTTGACCTATGGTATAGATACAACAAGGTTTACCAACTGATCTATTAGCCAATTTGTGTTTTACTTTGCAAAACATTATTCATATATTATCACATTCAATTTATGTATCCTACTGCATTTATAACTTTTTGATTTTCAAAAAATATATTTAAACATATTCTCTATAATTAAATTTAATCTTTACTTATATACATAACTTTTTTATCAAGAAAACCCTAACTCACCCTAATATCATTATACGCCTCAGTTTTTTTATGTGTGTATGTTGATATTTGTGCTACTTCATATATTCTTAATTCTGTTTCTTTAATATGTAACAGGTCGAAGATGAATTTTCATATTCAAAAAAACTGACATTCCTTGATATGCTGTAAGTTTATGCACCTCAATCTAATGCTTTCACTTCATATGCTTTTGATTACCCTTTAGCAGAAAACGTCCTACTAGCAGAAATTTGTTTTATTTTCAAAACATAATTCATCAACTCATATTGGTCATAAAACCCTAATAGCAGAGAAATTCGTTTTTTTCTGTGCCCGAGACAATAAGAAAAAAAAAGGAATGGTTGATAACAATTCCCCACAATAATGTTTTGAATTAAGAGTCAAACTGGTTAAACCACAACTGTGAGTTATCGTCTGTGTTTTGTTGGGTATATATGTTGTTACAGATAAAAGCAGACAGACGAGTCATGTTTTATATGCAGCAGACCATAGCGAGCCAATAATAAATATTTTGTTAAAGAAGTGAAGATAATTCAACCATTTCACGAGTTTTTCATATACCGTCGACTAAACCTCAGCAAAGCCCATACAAACCAAGCTATGGAATAGCAAATTCTCAATATAACTATTATTGGTTCTCTTGAGCATTCAGTTTCACAATACGAACAAGATTCTTTGAATAACAGTAGCTTGTAAGAGAAGGATAATCATTCCGATGAGCATGTGAAGCACAACATAGATTGCACCAACCCAATGGAATTGCCCTAGCTTGACACACTGAGAACACAAAGCCCATGTTAAAACAGAAGATCATCAAAACAAATGTACAACTGCTTTCCAAAGCACTGCGCTGATGCCCAAATCATATGTATCAAGTGGGTTTGTGATTTTGCGTTTGGGTTTTATGGTCAATATGCACCATCCCCTTCACTAAACTACACCACCGTTAGTAATCCCCATCATATATATAGTTTTAGTTTTTTAATGAATTTGTTTTACTGTTTGTGATTTTTATAAGTTTGTTATCATGTTTTGTTTTCTATCGAGGACTAAGAGTGGAGCTGTTGTAGGATTTTCAACCAAAGCCACCGGCAGCCGATGATCTTATGAGGTGACTTTTGTGTTGTTTTTGTGTTTATTTTTTATTTTTATGTTTCTTATGTTTTTGTAGGTTGGGAGCCTCTTGAGGTTGGATTAAACCTTGAATGTGGTGGTGTCCGGGAGAGTTTGGTTTTGTAGACCAGGTAAGTATTTGATGATAAATTTGTTGGTTTATGGATTTTTTTATTAAACTTTTGTCACAATGATACAGTTTACATTGTTTTGAGGTTAATTTATGGGTTCTGGCCATATTAAGTTTTCAGTAAGGTATTTGGATTCAGTAAGGGATAAAGTTTCTGTATGTATTCTTGATTCTGTATACTGGGATAAGTTTGTGTACAAGGATAACTCAACATACACTGGATGTTCTGTTCTGTTTTATAAAGGTTTAGTATTTACGTGGTAGTTTTTAGGTATTGATTCATTTAGTTATATGGTCTTAGGTTCTAAATATATAATGGTTTCTGGTTCTTCTATTATTTCAGTTTGTATTGGTTCAGTTAGTTTTAAAGTCTTAATGATTGGTCATGGTTTAGGTTTATTTGATACTGATGGTGCTTCAGTGAGGTATTTTTGTTCAATGGATATGCATTTAGCGGGTAATACAGTTTCAGTGAGCTACAGGGCTTCAGTTATATGGGTTCACTGTGTTATAAATATTCAGTGAGTTACAGTTTTATCAAAGTGTTCAGGTTATCAAAGAGTATCAACTGAGGTGACCAGCACCAGCAACACTCGCGTATCCCACCACCATTTCAGCAGTAGTCCAGGCAAGCTCACGCTTAGATGAGGCCAGGACCTCCAAATGAATCGATGCATGGTTCTCGACCTCAGCTGGTTGCAGGAGGTGGTGGACCTGGCCATCATTATAGGAAGCCTCGAGGCGGATCTTGAGGAGGATCAAACAGATACCTAGGTGGAGATCCTTCTGGTGGTGAATCAATCACCATCCAAATCGTGGGTTGGCTATACCCTCCTCCACAAGCATATGGCCGGGGTACTGGAGGTAATAGTAGCTATGTGTAATTCTTTATATATTCTCAAAGTTTTGTTGTTTATTCATAAATCAGGTTTAGCATCAAAAGTTCTTTAATGTATAAACATTTCAAAATTCAGGTGAGGACTGTATTTGTTGACGGTTTGCCTCCTTCTTGGGAGGAGGATATTATAAACGATCATCTAAGTACCAAGTGTTTCCACTTCTATAGCAAAGTATAGATGGAGAGCAATTATACCTCTCAGCAAGATCCAAAAGAGCAAGTTCGCCGCGGATAACTTGACTACGGTATTTCCTTTTCTGCTTTCTTAGAATAGATATTTCTAAAACTGCATGCAAGCTATTTCAGAAAACAATATGTATATTAGAATTTGCAGAAGACTGAGTATTAGCCGCAGCGGGTCTCTTTAATCTTTTTCATTGTGAGATTTATAATTCTTGCTACGTTTTTGTGACTTTGTGTGATCAGTAATCATTAGGTTACATTGAATTAAGGGTTCCTGTCAACCATTTATGTTGGCTCTCTTTACAAGTTACAGCCAACAATTTTAACGTTTTTCCCTTATGTAGGAAGTAATTTTCTTGGACGCTGCTAAAAAATTAAAGGTATGTATACACAGAACATATTTTCCGATTGTTTCCCTTCATTTAAACTTTGCATTTATTGTTATATTCTACATATTGGTTCACAGGGAGCCTCCGTGGATCAGGTATGACTTTGTTCTCTGTTAAATTTTCTTTTCATTTTAACCTTTCAACTTTGTTGTATTTTAAGTATAAATTATAGAGTATTAACCATTCATCATTTCTTCGTTCTTCGTCAGTGTCGTTAACAATATAATATTGAAACTTAAATCCCCTACTTCCTCATGAGTTAACTTTATCCATGATACCGGACATGAATGCTTTACAAAGTCACATATTATTATTCCATGCGTATACATACAATCCGAGCATGAATTAACATATGATTAGCATTCATGTGTATAACAAGGGATGATTTTGGTTTCATAACGTTCAACACACATGAATCTGCAGTATCTTGTGTAGATGGTATTAATGATTTCAGAGCTTGTCTTCAGAAACACGAGATCACATCAATCTTATTAACTTCCAGACACCTTTACACATTATCATATGCTCGACAGCATGGAATTACCATAATGACTATTAGGCGATTCAATAAATGTTATAATAAAGGATTGCATTTTGGGTTTCATAACGTCAAACACACATGAATCAGCAGTTTCTTTTATAGATGGAAATAAAGATTTCAGCAGCTTGTCTTCATAATACTAATAAGGTCATCACGATCAAGTAGGAAGACTTCGTGACCTCTTGCTAGACAGACCAACTGAAAGACTCAAAATGTATCGCATAAGCTTGGAGTGAAAGCTAGTGCCGATACAAGTATCCAGTAAACGAGTGCTTAAAGCCTTGGACGGCTTGACCTTGACAAAGCGATCGAGAAGACTGCATCAAGCGGTCTTATGAAGTGGAAATCCATATGGTAAGAGTTGCAGTTTGAATCTGGTTGAATGAAACCACACAGTGGAGTAGTGTTTTGTGATTGTCAAGGGTGTTTCAAAAAATATGAAAAAATCATTTGTTTTTGCGAAATTATTAACTTTTAGTTTTTTCTCATATTGGATCAATCTATTCATGTTCTCTCGTTATAATGTATTCAATTATAATATGTGGTGTTTAAATTGAATTTAATCTTAACTTAAATTTTGTCAAACAATATTCACTAAGTTGTATGATCACCTAATATAGGTCCAATGGCCAGAGCGTTGTCTGAATGTTTTGTATTGTTTCTTTAGAGGTCGGTTTTGCTTCGCAATGACCAACTAATACATGGTTGTTCGTCAATGGTGAACGTAGAAGGGGTTTAAAGATTCTATGTTTTGTGATCGAAGATCAAAAATATTCACAAACTAATCGACTAATACCTTACCATGGACACTTTTAATAATTGACCAGGAGGAAATCCTATACACATACCAATATACACCTCTCATAACCTAAATAAACCGATTATGATCTGTTAGGCCAAATTTGACTTGACAGTAATAAGCAGTTTTAATCAAAAATCAAACAAACCTTGCTCTAGAACTAAAAGTAACTGAAGCTTAACCCGCCCGTCGAGCCGATTAAGTAACTAGTATCTATACTACCAATGATATAAATATATATATATATATAAGTGACGAGCGCGTTAAAAATCATAGATATATATATATATAATAATAAAAGAGAAATGTTCCAACACCAATTAACTTGTATACATAAAATACAACTGACAGTAGCTTTACTCGGTATCATCTAATTACCACAATGAACGGGATCGAGGTTAGTTTTCGGCGTCAATGAACAGGATGACCCATAGTAATTATTGCATCATAATAGACTAATTCTTGTTTAAATAAAATTATTTATTCTTTATATGCAACACGATCTCAACAAATATAATTGTATTCTTATTTAGTTTTTATAAATGCACGTGATATCTTTCATTCTGATGATTCCTGAATTTTCATTGCATCCATATCTTTATTTTAGTTTAGGTTGAGCACATGCAAAAAAACCGAACTAGATAATGTAACTAATAATGGTAAGATTACATGATTAATTATGCTATAAAAATGGAAGCATGAATAGGACGAAACTCATATATTGATAGTATATAGCACGTTACATGGCGTGTAGCACGAGATGAGTTCTATTACGTTCTACAAACAATAAAGCATATTGGTCTCCGCGCGAGTGAAGACACGTAGGAGGTTTCAGTTACGGAGAACCTGTGGGATTGTTCCCAAATCTAAGCCTATATCTAACTCAAACCAACAACATATCCTAAACTTATACAATCTATATCACCATCATAAAGAGTTATATTAAAAAAATAACCTCACATACAATCTTATTTCAACTTTTTATAATCATTACTCATAGCACGATAATTTAATGTTATAACTAACTCCTCTCGACAGGCAGTGAGTGTATAGCGATTTGTAAACCAATGCAACTTCTTGTCATAAATTTATTTTTGACAACGCACACACCTGAAATGACAATGCTCAGTCAGCGGAAAAAGAGGCGACATCCGATGACAGGATTCAACATTTTCGTCGAGCCTACACTATCGTACAGCATCTGGCAATTCTCTACCCTCACTATATGACATATGAGCTTATTATCAGCCAAATTAGGAACTCTTCTGCTGATTAGGTATGCCTGATTAGTACCTCGACCCATCTGTTCTTATCTCTAATCAACTAAATTAGCGGATTTGAGATATCCACTCATCAATCCCTCCTTTTGAGTATTGCGATCTCATCATCACATACTCATCCGCGACGACACAGCCACCCATGCGACCTAGAACGGGCTCACAGATTGGACAATCCTGGTGAACGTAATCCATAACAAGTTGAATTGCGTAACATTAAGTCTTAACATCAATCTCGTTAAAATTATAAAGTCGAGCAAACGTTCGTTTTCTGATTTCAAAAGTTGGCTCTTTCAATCAAATCAGACAGATAAGGTCCATATCGCAGATAAACATGCCTGGCATTGAGCTATTCCAAACTCCCGATTCCCAACTTGGATAGCCCCACAGACATCTCGTAGCCTATGGCTAGCCTACATCTCTATCTCTCACAGCGATCATATAAAGTCTTTCTCTCCACAAACGGTATTTATCCGAGAGACATAGAACGCAAGCTTGTTATCTAGGGTTTGAGGTTGAAACAAAGCCCACAAGAACTTACTCGACATTATTACGTGCGAATGTTTACACACACACGCTTTCAATCGTGTAAACGCAGATGGAGCGCAAGAGCGATCAGGCACCGACTCTACAACACACCCTGTGAACTTCGCCAATGTACTTGTCACATATTACAGGCAATAACTCAAGTCTGACACATCTCACTCTCCACAAGTTGAGCATGTTTGGCATCTTTCCTTTTTCACCTCACCAATGCGACTTAACAACATTACATCCACCAACTACGTTACAGGTCGCCGGCGCTCAAGACCTAGCGAACAAGCTCACATTACCCACGAGTGAGAGACATAGACATTTTTACACATATGAATTCTCAAGAGTTAGATACACAAAACTACTTCACACAGAAGGTCGCTAGATAGAACATTAGATACTCTTAGAGAGCGATATAACGACGGACCTCTGGCTCACACGACGAGTATATACATGTGACGGTTTATTCAGAGATAAGTAAACCTTTGACCCGATAGAATACACTACTGGACAGCTAGACTTATTCTTTGAGCGTTCGCATACGCGGTTCAAGTCACGCGTCTCTCACTTCTACTGTGATTCTTAAAGTTATTAGACATAGCTATCACGAAAACTCTACACTGGGTATCTCAGACATCCGACTCTTCCAGATGTGCACCTAGTATTCTCAACTGGAGATCTGCTGAGTTCCATCTACACCTAGACTTTCAAACACACCAATTGTTTAAATTAGTCTAGCATAGGCTAATGGTACCATCCTCAGCTTTCTCATGCACACAATTGTTACATTGAAATAATGTGCATACCCTCTAGATAAATAAAAATGATGAGAAAGGAGCGCACTCAAGCAACGAGCACTCGCCAGGATTCGCTAAGTCAAAAAGACTCTCTCATACACACGAGACTCCCATCAACGCGCCAAGCCAATCTAGATAGACACATCTGTATAGATATAGATCCTGTGTACTACAGGTTCACAGAGACACCTTGACAGCTGTGTACATCCTTCGCGCGGAGATTCGTCGACGTAGTGTGTTCTCACACACATCTTCCTGCACTCAACGGCGATCTAAAATTTTGCATATGGACCATAGGTGTATACATCATGCGTTAAGTCGTGAATATTAGTGCAGTCGTTTTCGATTAGCACCATACAGATCAGACATTCCCACTATTGTGAGGGTGATTAGCTCTAGAGAGTCATGCGATCTGTTTATATCGGTAGGAGATATCTCTTCAAACCAGATTATATGTATTGTGAGTAGCCCTCTTTCTCTAAATATCGAGTTTCAGGTGTAAATTAGGACTAACACCTAAATATCAGTATATTCATTAACTAATTTATGTATATCCCATCTACTCAAAGATGAGCTTCGAGTTTATTTGTTGAATCTACTATTCTATTCTGAGCGCTTTTAAATGAACAGCAGGATAATTTATTGTGTGCTTGGTGTGTAGCACATGTCGGGTGTGAGTGTGTGTCTAACAGAGCGGCATATTGGGAGTGTCAGTGATACGCATATTCTCACAACACTATTTCAGGCTCGCAAGTTAGGGAAGATACTGGACGGTCTACTAGATTTATCGAGAGTAGGAAAGTAGTGACTATTGTATACTAAAGGGACTTCTTGTCTTTGCTGAGATGGCAATTTCTACCATACACACGTGAGAGCATACAACTTTTTGAGTGATCGTAGTTTATCGTCTCTATGACGTCTTCTATGAGGCTTCTAGAGTGTGTTTGAGTGGCTGAGTATGATCCACTTTTGTGTTGTGGGTTGTTGTTGAATTGGTTTTATTACAAATATTCTCTCTTCTCATTAGCGAAGTGTACATATAGGTAGAGTGTGGGTTGACGATGCACACACTGTGGATGGGTTTATTACCACACACATTGATATATACGGTTGTATGTGATTAAGAGTTTTTGTTGTTGAAGGAAGTCTACTATTGGGTTATTATTATTTGGACTTGGGGGTTTGGGTTGCTATTTACTATGGCTTGTCTTGGCATCCAGGGTTGTTGGTTAGTGTGATATAGTGGTAGACAGTGTGTGGATCTCTGAGAGATTTTAGTTGTTAAAGTAGGTATTTGAGAATAGGACAGCAATATTTATAATGTTTTTACACTTCTAGTGTTTATTTTTTTGATCAAGGTTATTTTGTATAAGCCCCTGAAAAGCCGTTTGTACCCCTGGTTTTATCCTCGTTTTATTTTAGTTTTTTTTTATTTTTAGTTTTGTATTGTTTATAATTTTGTATCGATATGTGATATCTCACTGAAGCACTTCTGAGTCGTTTAAAATTGTACGTCTTTATCAATATATGAGAGAAGTCTGTTCATCTCGATAGTTTAATTTTTTTGTCTAATCAAACATATAGCTTTAATAATATACTGTATGGTAACATGCCGTTCATTTGGATTAGAAGTTAAACAAGAAGTCCAGAATGGAGTAAAAAACTAAAAATGTTGCAGTAAGTTAATATAATTGTAAGGAAAAAGTTTAATATATCCCTTATGGTTATGCAAGTGACATGTTTAATAATTAACTAAATGTATCTTTATCGCATGTTTTTAACTTTGAACATAGAGTTTAAAGTTACAAATAACAAATAACAGCAGCAAAGGAGTGTCATCGTTGTTTTTAAGGGGTTTTGGGTGGTGAAAATAGGTGTCCAAAATGTGTTCACAGTGGCTATCTATTGGGCTGTTTATTGTCTACTTAAAGCTACTGCGAAACCTGACATGTCCAAGTATATGTATATAGATGCGAAAAGATACTTTGTTTCAGGTTGATTTAGTTTTGGGCTTATGTTTCATAAACTAGCTGAAAACTTTTAAAATAAGTGACAATAAGCCTAAAACCAAATAAGCTGTACGCCAGATAAGTTTTCACCTATATAGAGAAGGAATATGAGCGCTAAAACCAATACTTTTGAATATATGATGCCAAAGATTTATAAAGAAAAGAACTACATGTGTAATTGTGTAAACAAAACTTTCCCTATCAGTCTATCACATTAAATT
>BQNB010168825.1:0-10230 GCA_026074375.1 Tanacetum coccineum
ATGTAACAATTAATATGATGGATCATTAGAGTTTTAAAAACTTCTGTAATTAAGGATGTTTTAATCATGCTAGAGTGTTTAGGGTATAATTAGGATCTTATTGGTGTAAGTTGTTAGAGCTAGATCGCTTTAATTCATGATTTAGAGTTGAGCATAATTTAGGGCTGTGTTCAACTGATGATATCTAGATGTTAAAAACGTGTTTTGATATGATTCAAAAACCTAAATTGTAGTTCAAATAGTCTATTTTTCAAAAGGTCCAGCCTCGATTGATGTGGAGTTCTAGAAGTTGGTTAAATATTGATTACAAGAAAAGTTTTCAAAATAGTAAATACGGGTCAGAATTAGGTCATGTTTAGGAGGGTAAAACCCTAACTTAAAAGTGGAATAAAGGTTAGCCAATCTACATTGATTAAGTTCTATATGTATATAAAGAAACCCTAGAAGGAGAGCTTCTGATTTTGTGTCTAAGTATGGTATTTAGGGTCATACTTTTTAGTGTGCAATCAGATCCGAATTGGGACAGTTTTGAAGTTGGATTTTATTTGGGATAGTTACACAAGGTAGTTAGTAAAATGAACTTAGGTGATTTTTGGTATAATTTATAAAGGTCAGCAAATGAACTTAGGTGATTTTTGGGATAGTAAGGGTTTTGAGTTAGTAAAGATACACAAAAGGTCTGCATTTTTAAATAATTTGTAGTTAACTATTGTAATGTGTTAATGAGGTGGTTAAGGTTGGGCATGGTGTCGGGGTGACCCATGATGGTTAATCACACCCTTATACATCCATCATATGTGTGTTACATGGACTAGAGCTTTTAGCTTGGTAGCGTGTAACCGTGTTTATTTATTTGTATAGTTGCGTGATAGGAATTGGAAGCTGCGTTTTGAGCATTCTAGTGAGTTACATAGTCCCACTTTTTATTGCGTTTTAAACTTAGGATGGAAATGATGCAAGTGTTGAAATGAGTTTTAAATTGCTGTGATTATGTGTTAGTGTAAATGCATAGACTATTATGTGACTGATATGCGTTATGTGCCACATGTTATGTGATGTGATATTGATGTGTGAGCTAAGTCAGGAGGGTTACTTGCGGGTATCCATAGCCTGTTTAGTAAAAGGAATTGTTGCATAGTCAGGAGGATTAGCTGCGGGTATCTATGGCCTGAGCTAAAGGGAAAGAGATTTGGTATGATCCAAGAGCGATTTAGGTCATCTGCTTGGTGTCTGAGGGATTAGATGAGTACGCCTACTCAGTGTTGGTTATGAGGGATCAGATGGGTATGCCTACCCAGTATATGATTTATTTGAATGATTGATTGGATTGAATTGTATAACAACCCAAGAATTTTCATCAAATGCAAAACCTATTTTACTATGATCACAATTGTACGGGGAAATTTTTCGCTTTATTACATTACTTGCATTGTCAATATCTCAGTATGTCATGTAACTTGCATAACTAAAGTAGATAAGCTCACGCAACCTATCTATGGCTATTCTGTCTTCATATATGTCAAGCAAACATCACAATATGTCAAGTCAATATCATCATATCCTTATTACAAAGTACATTATTCCTATAATGTACTATTCTGTCGGTAACCCTTTAATCACTTCACTTCATTAACCTTAACAAGAAAATAAGTAAGAAACTAGGAAGAATTGTAGAGAGAGAAAGTGAGAGAAAACTAGAGAGAGAAATGGAAAGTTTACTTGCAAATGAAAAGTTACAAATGAACCAACACCCTCTCCTTCCTTGGAGAGGGGTATTTATAGTGAAGACTAAAAGGCTTGCATGCCTTTAGTAATTCTACGGGCCGGGCTCGGGTTTACTTGGGCTTTCGCCCGATACACGTGACTGGTTAGATTACATTAAATGAGCCCGTTCTAGCCTATTACAACGTAAAATTAATTAAGTGACCGAGACCTAATATAATGAACGAACTTCCTTGTTCAACTCAATATTTTGAGGGTAACAATCTCCCCCGAAGTGAGTTCATTGTGACACTCCTTTATGAGATCAATGAGATTGCTTTTGTCGTTAAGATCTTGTGGTCTTGGTCTCTGAATTCGTTGTAGGCTTGTTCCTTCATACTTTGTGATCTTTGATCTTGAGCCTTTGTCATTGTCTTTCGACTTCATCTTTATGTCTGAGATCTTTAAATCTTTTTCTTGCTTGTCCTGATCATCTTTGTCACCTTACGATCTTGTGTCTTGACCAACATGCTCATACTTTGCATCATCTTGAAAGCTTGCTAACAATCTGAGGGGGAGTATAATAATATGATTCATTCTGCATGCTCTCCTATTCTCCCAAGACTTAGTTAGGCTTATGTGAATTCTGGACATTAACTTGTTTTTAATTCACTAATTGTCAAAAATTGTAAACACGTATGCAATTTTTGAGGGGGAGAATAGTGATTAAATGGGGTAAAGAATTAACTTCAGCTTGAATGAGGCATCACCATCTCTTCTTATGTATCTAAAATTAAACAGTTAGCAATAAAGCGTGTGGACGAATATGGCTTTGTCATTCGTCCGGATTTGGTTAGATTAACCTCCGGTTCTGTAGGACCATTTTACAGTATAAATATTGTACCTGTGATCAGATAGATTCAAAGAATTCTCCTTGACAGGGTTTCCAGCTCAAAGCGTGGGGTCTTCTAAAACAGATTGTATTAGATTTACCATGCTTGCTAGTTCTCATTACCGGAACGTCTCAAAGCAGACAACACGGATGATGTGAATCAGATAGTTAATATCTTTCTGATTATGTCGTCAATTCATTTATTGGACCTTTATCGATATCCCGTTGACACAAGCCTTGATTCGTATAGAATCTCGCAATCAATTACCGAAGTGACTGTTTTGTATGATGACACTGATGGTTTTTCATTCAGTATTTATGAATATCGTAAGAGTATCACTCTGATATGTTCATGGCAGATTCACCAAGGATAATGCGGTAGAATCTTGTTAACAGCTTTGTGAACTTAATGATGTTCAACAAGTGTTGTCATGGTTTGTGTCCTAATGAGATTTATTTGTGATCTCCTTAGCTCTAGAACTCGATTAGTGCTTTTTGTTTTTAGTAATCGGAGGCTGGATCAGACTGCCACCTATTCAATATTAACTAACTCGGAGTGAGAAAGTCAATAGAAGTCGAGTGTATCTCCGTGACAAATGAGACAAGTTTCTTTTGAGAGAAACCCGAATGGCTGGGAAGGGTTGTGCATTGCATCACTGGGTCCATGATGTCATCTTCAATGTCAACAATCAACATTGTGATTCTGACAGCATATGTATTGACCCGGTTTCTGCCTAAGTTGTGTGGAGGGCTTCTTTCTTTTCACCCTTTATCCATACATTTCTTTTTAATTTTTCAACCCCTTCAATGCTTACCAAGACGTCATTACTAACACCTTGTTGTGATTGTTCCAATGTTAGCTCAGTCTTAGTCGGCATTCTTCCCTTATACACATTCATCTCCAATCATACCACAGGATGCTATTCTAACTATGGAGTGTCCTAGGGTAGATCCCTCCGGTTCTGAGTTGGATAAAAGACAACATACTAACTCTTACCACCTTAAGTCTTCAGAATCGTCATGAAATAAGATGTTGCAGGGTATGAGATCGAACCATGATAAGTTTTTGATTAGCACTTGAGTCTTTAGATCACTATTTTATTTACATTTCTCTCCTTATTTAAAATTCTAGTCACTTAGATTTTCAAAATATGTTGTGATTAAAATTTGTCTTTTGAAAAGGTCATGGGGAAAAACTTTTTCTTGCATAAAATACATGGAAACATAAAACTTGCTCCCCCTCAATTTTTACATATGTTTGACACCAAAAACAATGATACAAGTTGTAAAATGAATATAAAAATTGATGTTGAACACTTAGTCATTTTATAACCGATCATTCTATGTGAATTGTCCATTATTATCTGTTGTTATTAGAGACTTTTGGGAATGGTTTGGAATACATAAGAGATGGTCGTGAGGATGATGTATATCCTACACATTAAATGTGTTTTTCGAAAAAGAACTCACCCCTTGATAGATGCGAGTGTTGGACACACATTTTTGATATGGTTATGAACTCGTCATGTGAGAAATTCTTGAAAAATTGTTGTTCAACCATTTTGCAAAAAACTATCATGGTTAGAAGACTTCTTTCCAACTTAAGGGTAAGTGCACTTATGCGTACACTATCATTTTTCTTGAGCTCAAATACTGTAAATGTCTTAGAAAGAACAGCTCCATAAGACCGAGAAAACAGTTGTATTTCACGTTTTTAGGATACGTTATCTTTATTGATAAACCTCTTTATTTGAAGTCGGGTTACTGGTTCAATGATATTTGCCACATAAGCCATTAAGAAAAATTAGAAATGGACATGTTTTTAAAAGCATCTGGAAAACTCCTGTGCGAACTTCTTTATACACGCCCGTGTCGTTATTAATTAACATTTCTTAGGTACGTAAATGTTCACTGAATCCAAGAGAGGCATGTCGAGAAGA
Source organism: Tanacetum coccineum (assembly GCA_026074375.1). Lineage (NCBI taxonomy): Eukaryota > Viridiplantae > Streptophyta > Magnoliopsida > Asterales > Asteraceae > Tanacetum > Tanacetum coccineum. The sequence goes on from BQNB010168825.1 coordinate 4,534, forward strand.
ATATTTTTTTTTTGAAACATTTTCTGATTTTTTTGATTTTGTATTTTCTTTTTGAAAATTTATATTTTTGTATTTTTGTATTTTTTTTTTTGAACTTTTATATTTTTTTTCAAAAATATGTACGTGTTGATGTTTGATGATGTATCAAGCAGATTATTTTGTCAGAACTCCAGTTTGAAGGAGTCAAACATCTCTATTCCCAATGCGTATGACGAGATACTGAAACCTTTCTTCCGGAAGGGCTTTAGTAAATATGTCAGCCAATTGGTATTCAGTTCTGACAAAGTATAATTCAATTATACCATTTTCAACCTGTTCCTTTATGAAGTGATACCGAGTATGGATGTGCTTGGTACGGGAGTGCTGCACGGGGTTGCATGATATTGCTATGGCTGACTGAGAGTCGCAATACAACGGTATTTTGTTGTAGTTGAAGCCATAATTCTTGAGGCTGTGTCCCGCATTCCACAATTTACTTGAGCACAACTTGCAGATAACGGCCACGGTATTCAGCCTCTGCGGATGACATTGCAGTACAGTCTTGCTTCTTTGACATCCAGCTGACTAAACTTATCACTAGGAACTGCTATTCCTCCGAACGTGCTTTTGGAGTATCAAGGAACCGGAATGATCGCATCAGAAAAGCTGGTTAGTTCAAAGCCAGAACCCTTCGGATACCAGAGTCCCATGTTAATGGTACCTCTTAAGTATCAAAAGATCCTTTTAACCTCTTTGAGGTGTTTTTCAGTCGGTCTTGCTTGATATCTTGCACAATAACATACAGCTTGCACTATGTCTGGTCTACTGGATGTCAGATACATTAGTGACCCGATTTTGCTATGGTAGTCAGTTTGGTCTACGGGTTCACCACTCAAGTCTGCATCTAATTTAGGTTTCGTAGCCATTGGTGTACCAATGCTTTGTCCTTTTTCCATACCATGTTTTTTAGAATCTCTAAGGTGTACTTGGCCTGATTGATAAAAATACCGCGTGGGGATTTTACTTCATTTTCAAGTTTGATATATCGGGTTTACTTCACCATGTGGTCACAACAATAGCCGACAAAATACGAGGTTAGTAAGTTAGTTAGAGAGTATAAGGTTGAGATGTAATCAGCAATTCTCACGGGATATTTAAAGCTATAGAACGTCAATGATACTTCAAAGTCCAAGTAACATCTTTCAAAGTTCTTCAATGTCATTTATAATTTTTCAAGATGTTTGCTTAAGATAAGAACTTCTCGAGTATATGGTCGTACACGTCAATGATGCTTCCGAGAGTTCGAAACCATCATGGGGGAATGCATGTACTTTGATACTTTGATGTAATTAAGTCAACTTCCAGGGGAAGTAGTTTATACTACTTTACTTAGTATGGTTTGTGAAGTATTATGCATGCGTGAGAATATTTGTTGTTGATCTCTTGCATGTTCCCTCAAACGGATATTCACCAAGACCGAATGTCATGATACAGTATAGAAGCAGTATTAGTTGATGTAAGATGTACAAACGTGAAGGATGACTCTTTAAATGTTAATTACTCACACTCAGGACTTGGTTGACTTTGGTGTAACAATTCACATTTGCACTATTCTGGAGGAAGAAAAGTGCATTTCCGGATCTTAATTGATTCTAGTACTATGGTTTCAACTTTGAGAAAAAAGGATAAAGTGTGTACTTCAAGTATTGGATGATTCTTTTACAAAATTCCGCTATGCACTATAAATGTCAATGTTAGAAGATTGTTCGAGCTACAACAACGTTTAAGAATCTGCTCAAGATAGGGATGTTGGTTTGGGGGGAAGCTGATTCAAAAACTTCGCCAAAAAGAAGTCTATGAAGAAAGCTTTTCAAGACATGCTGCATGAATTAGGGGGAAGTTAATCCAACTCATGCATACTAGAATGGTTCCTGTACAATTAAAGACACTAAAGATCCAAGTTGGAGTACAAGTATCAAGACTTGAAGACAAAGACGTCATCTTCAGCATTGAAAGCGATTTGAATGTCATTTTACTATGTTGTATTTGTACTTGTTAGGAACATTGTAAGTAATTTCGTATGTCCACATATTAAGGGAAGATTGTTAGCCTTAAAATTTGTCGACTTATACGGAATTACACTAGTTATCATTAGGCAAGACATGCAGGGGCTAGAATTGTTAAGTTAGAATAATTTCCCTTATCTTGACCTATATATACCCCCTCCATACTTCCATGGAGGGGTGAGGATAATCATTTGTATTTTTCATAAAGTGTGTGTGTTTCTCTCTCTAGAAAACACACACATCTTTCCCTCTCTACTTTTCTCTCTTAATAATATGGCTCTCTGTTTCTTTTATCCTCCCCGACCTCCGGATCGTGTGTTTTAGGCCAGAATCTTCATGGGTATCAGAAGGATATGGTTATTTGATATGACAATGGCACTGGTGTTGTCACAAAAGATGGGTACCATTTTGTAATGAATTTCATAGTCACTGAGTTGACTTTTCATCCAATGAATATTAGCACAACACCCAACAACATCAACATACTCAGCCTTAGCAGAGGACATGGCCACTAACTATTGTTTTGCACTCCAACAAACCAACTTGCCTTCAAGCAATTAACAGGCACCTGGGTGTTTTTTGTCCATATTGCAACCAGCATAGTCTGAATCTGAGTGTCCTTTAAGATCAAATCCTGAGCACTTTGGATACCATAACCTGAGGATTCCTTTCATATCAATGAGATGTAATTCTTTTGGATTGCACTAATATCTTGCACATAGACATGTTGAGAATTGGATATCAGGTCGACTGGCAGTTAAGTACATCAGGGACCCAATCATTCCTATGTATAAGGTCTTATTGATTGGTTTACCAGCAAGGTCAGGACCTAGGTTATTTGGAAGAACCATGGGTGTCTTTACTAAGGAACTATCAGAAATCTCATATTTCTTCAGTAAGTCCCTTGTGTACTTTTCTTAACAAATGGATATTCCTTTGTCATCCTACTTGATTTAAAGACTAAGAAAGTAAGTGAGTTCTCGCATCATACTCATTTCAAATTTATTTATCATCAGTTTCTCAAACTATTTATAAAGTTTATAATTTGTTGAGCCAAATATGATGTCATCCACATACACTTGAACAAGGAGGAAATCTCCTTTGGTTTTGAAAATGAACAAAGTATTGTCAATTCTCCCTCTAACAAGCCTATTTTGAATAAGAAAGGTAGATAAAGTCTCATATCATGCCCTTGGTGCTTGTTTTAGTCCATAGAGGGCTTTATCAAGCTTACAGACATAGTCAAGGAATTCACTACTTTCAAAACGAGGAGGTTGTTTTACATAAACTTTTTCTTTAAGTTTTCCATTTAGGAAGGCATTTTTGACATCCATCTGAAAGACTTTGAAGTTCGTGTAGGTTGTAAAGGCAAGGAAGATCCTAATGGCTTATATCCTTGCCACTGGTGCAAAGGTTTCATCATAGTCAATTCCTTCTTCTTGACTAAAACCTTGAGCAACCAGTCTTGCTTTGTTCCTGATAACAGTTCCAAGTTCATCTTTCTTGTTCCTGAACACCTATTTGGAGCCAATGGCTATTTTTCCATAAGGGAGTGGAACAAGAGTCTAAACTTTGTTTCTATAGAACTAATTCAGTTCCTCTTTGATTGCATCAACCCACCCTGGATGTTTTAGTGCCTCAGACACCTTTTAGGTTCTATCTCAGAGAGAAAGTCAACAAATAAACATTCACTAGCTGAGGCAGCTATCAGTTTGGCAGCCATACCTCTTGTAAGCATGCCTTTAGTGGGTTCACCAATAATGTTTACAAGTTTAATGTGTTGATCTCTTGACCATCTATCTTGAGGAGCAGGATATGAACTTGTTGATGCATGATGAGTGATTTGAGACTGAGTCACTTCAGAGACTGAAGGTTCAGTAATAGGTACTGAGGTTTCATTTTTTGATGTTTTGCAAGCTTTAAATTTATAATAACTATAGATACTGATTTTGACTAAAAACATAACATTCAGGCAAGTATACCATATTTGAGTGTAATATAGTATTAAGTAAGTCCAGGTCGTACAACGGGATTTGTAGCAATTCACAGATTGTAATATAGTATATTAACCTAAGTGGCAAAAGAAATATAAAATAAATTTAGATTTATAGATTACCGAGGGCAAACAAAAGTTTACTTTTAATAATGAGTCTAATTTTTCAATTCATTTTCTCCCCACACTTAAGTTGAGCATTATGCGTAATTAGAAAATAACTTAAAAGTAGAACAAGTGAGAAAAACAAATATAAGATAAACGAGACTTTCTAGGGCCCATAGGTGCTTGGTTGAATTATGAAAGATACGGCGCGAAACGGAATGCCAAGCATATGAATTCAACCACATATAATATTATACTCAAAATATATAAGTCCCCACGTGTAAGACTACCACCAATTCCAAGCTCCACCTTATTTATTTAATCTACAAATAAACAAAACTACGAAAACCGTAAAATACTAAAGCACACTTTCGTAGGCAACACGATTGCATTTAGTGTATGCAACAAGCCTTTAAACCCCTCGGTATCTCGAGTGGACGAGTTATAGTCTCGTGAGGATTTTCAGCGAACACACCCACAAGACACAGATAAAACACACACGATACTCTACACACATATATATATATATATATATATATATATTCATAAGTCATAGCCAAATCATCCAAATATTATATCATGTTTCACATATCCAACATACGAAGAATACTATATCATATCCAACATACGAAGAACACTATATCATAACCAACATCCGAAACCTTCTGATATAACCCACGGGGCCGCCACAAACCCGCTGGAAATCAAGAACACGTCGCCAAATGGTGTGTTTGGTAACGGGTTTAATATAGTAAAGGAATTAGAGATTTGGTGTGAATCGACTAACCCTTATGGTATAATGTGTTTAGATTCTGGAAATATGGTGTTTAGGGTCTGGAAATGGTGGTGTTTCAGTGATGGTTCACGGTGGAGAGTGGCGGTAGCATGGCGAGATAAAGGGGTGTTTGGATCATTGGATCCTAAGATCCTTACCACTCCTCCTCTTCTTTAAGTTCTCCAATGAAGTTGTGTGTGTAAGATATGTGTTGGTGTATGTAAAATGGATTAGAATTTCGTCTCTACTTATAGGCTGGGAGATGGCAAAAGTGCGGCGCACTTCCTTGAGAAGTGCGGCATACTTTGCTTCTTTGATGTGTAGATCTTTAATGCTGAGATGAAGTGCGGCGCATAAGGTGTAAAAGTGCAGCGTACTTTGGGTATTAACTGTTCCTTATTTATTTTGGGGCCAAGTGCGGCGTACTTCTTCAGTATTTTGGAGTTTATTCTTTATTATCTTCTAAGTTGTCTTCATAAGGTGTAAACACTTGTATTTTGAGTACTTTTGAGCTTGGAGTGTCTTTAAGTGAACATGCACATATTTCATGCAATTAAGTATCGAAAGTTCACATAATTAACCAATATATATACATAAAATCACAGATAACGCGTATAGAAATATGTATAATTTGAGCGTTATCAAATCCTCCCACACTTAAACTTTGTTTGCCCTCAAGCAAATTTTATGTAAATATATATATATATATATATATATATATATATATTGAAAATTTGATATTTTTTATTTTTATTTTTTAAATTTTTTTTATTGGGTGT
>BQNB010168826.1:0-12044 GCA_026074375.1 Tanacetum coccineum
TATGCAATGTATAAGTAGTAAACATGTATGACTAGTCAAGGGAACATAAAGGAAGTCTTAGGAATGGCCATGGTCCTAGTCTTTGGTCAAAGTATGGTAGAAATGGTGAATGTCCCCTAATAGTTGAGAACATCCCATGAAAACATGGAAATGTGTTCTCAACTTGCATTTTCTTGGTTCATTCTCTCTATATCCGGTTATAAAGGCTTATGTATGATAATATTGAGTAAATTTTGGGTATTGGGTATAAACGTGGGTATTTGTTGAAGCGTAGAAAGGTTTTTGTGGTTCCGGGTGTGCCTAAACGCATTTTATCGCGAAACGTATACACTTTACGTATCCGATAAAAATAAAATGAACAAAGTTAATAATTATCCTCAAAATAATTATATAACCCTTGCTTGATGTACACATTTAATTGTTTGATGCCCGTTTACAATGAACGTTAATTTTTGGCGTACGCGATTTAACCTAACGTTTACAATTTCAAGCAAACATGTACAATACAAAAGGTACATTGCGGATTTGTTGACGTCGTCAATGACTTGAAAACACAGGGTGTTATACACTTAATTGTGCTTTTTATTCTATGATCCTTAAATTTACCATCAAGGTAATGAAAACAATACATTATGTCAACACAAATAAGTTGTAGTTAGGTAGTTAATTATAAAGAAAAATCAGAAAAAGAGAAAAATATTTGAAAATGGGAATTCGGATGTTTTATAACTTGTGATCTCTTATCTCTCTCAACAAAAATCTTTGCTACTTTTCAAAGGTTTAGTTCGGGAATTTCTCCAGGTATTTGGTTATAAGGCATGTGATATTGCGTGAGGACACACAATCGTTTAGTTTGGGGAATTTTGATAAGTGTAAAATACACATATCCATTTACACCTAAAATAACCCAATTAAAACCAAAACAGACCAAAAATGGCAAAAATATGCTTGTATTTGTGTTTTGTGTGTGCAGGTACGGATAAGTCATAAATAGCAAGAAAACAGTCAAAAGCGAGCAAGCCCGGATACGAGAATCAGAAGAGTACAAAGCCGAAGCCCCAAAAGCCTAAAGCCTTTGCCAAATTTGCTTTTATAACAACCTCAAGGACCATTCTTAAAGTTATTTATAACTTGAAAAAGAGAAAAGGAAATGAAGGGCCAAATGTGTAAACATCCCAAACTTCAACAGTTTTAACTGTTAAAAATTGGCAGGAATCCCTTTTACTATTCACCCGTCTTCCTTGATTTCACTCCCATGGTAAAACAAGGGGCAAATGAAAATTAAAGGGTACGAAAGACAATTCAAGGTCTCTCTTACAAGATGGTAGGGATAATTTAGTCTAATCAAGGGATTCATTAACCTTTCTCTCAAAAAGGGCCACGTAATCAATGAAAGAAGCACAAATAGTGGTGGGTTTTTATGCTAATTTACTCACAAAACTAACACAAACATCACATCAAGAGAATGCCAGCCTGACAATCCTCAGGTGTCCACAAATCAATCCAACGGCCACAATAGAAGCTCAAATGATTGAAGAAATGATTGGTTGAGATTGAAAGTTTGGAGAGCAAGGCAAGAGGACCTAGAAGCTTCAGCTTGGCACTATAAATAGACCTCATTCTCACACACACAGGGGATCCGATTTTTAGTTTTCTTTTTAATCTAGTTTTTATATAATTCGTATTTCATTTCTTAAATGTAATTTTCCTTTTCCAAGTATTGTAATCAGCTTCTTTAATTAATGAAATTCAGTTCTTAATGTTTTAAATCTCATTTTCTAAGCTTTCATTTAAAGTCATAAGCTCCCTTATTAAGCCAAAATTGTTTCAATAAGCTCATATTAAGCTCTTTCAGTCTATAAGCTGAAATAGAGCTGTTTTGAATTCAGTATTAAACTTATCTAAACCTTAAATCAGTTTAATTCTACATAGACCTTATTGTATTTGAGCTTTTGGAAGGGGATCTTACCTTGGAAGAGATCCCAAGGACTTTTACTCTAGCTTATTACTAAGCTAGAGAGCTTGTAGCTGCCTTAATTGGTACCTTTTGTTTAGCTAAAGGATTAAGTAAGTTTCTCTTTTCATCCTTCTCTAATTTCAGTTTTAAATTGCTTAGTTATAGTTTATATGCTTAATTTTGCTTATTTGCTTATTCTCTTTGCTTATTAGTGTTTAAATATCTCTTCTAGTACTTGTTAGTTATATGTCTTCATCTGTTTTTGCTTAAGTAGTTATAGATCTTAGTGTTTCATTTCTGTCATAAAAACTCATAAAATCCAAAAATATTAGTTTAATTAGTATAGATCTTAGATTAAGGTTTATTTAGCTGTTAAGTTTTGTTAATTAAGTTTGTTTTAAGCTAGTTTTTATCTGGTATTCAGTAATTGTCCATTAGATTTCTCTTAAAAAGCTTTTCTAAATCTTGTCAAAATGATAAAAGAGTGTTTGGTTTAGTGCAATCTCAAATTACACTAGCAGTATTAACTTAAGTAAATACTGCTGTCTCTATACACTACCAGTACTAACCTAAGTTAGTACTGTTGAAAATTTACACTACCAGTACTAACCTCGGTTAGTACTGTTAGCTTAGATTTTGATTTTTCAAATTTAGTAGGATTAAGTTTAGTAATAGCTTATTAAGAATTTAGTTTTAGTCTTCATTATTTAGCTTATTTCATTGCTTAATTTCGTTTTCAAAAGTCAATTGCACTAGCAGTACTTTCACTCGAAAGTACTGCTGAATTTTTACACTAGCAGTACTAACCTCGGTTAGTACTGCTGTGTTCTTAGCTTAATTTAGAACAGTAAATTTTAGGATTTAGCTTACAAAATTCAGTAGGATTTAAGTTTTCATATAGCTTAATATAGTTTAAGTCTTAAATTTTGTTTTCTAGCTTATTGTCTTAGCTTATTTTGCTGTCAAAAATCTTAAAAAAAACCTGAAAAATCCAAAAACAGTACTTAGGATCTTTAGGATTTAAACTTGTTAAATTAGCTTATAAGTCTAGATTTTATAGCTTATTTAGATAGATAATAAGTAGTTTGATAAGTTCTTAAAGTTTTAAAGTCTAGTTTAGCTTATTAAGTTCTCTAGCTTATTTGAAGTTTGTGTTTCCTTGCTTATTTCCTGTGTTTGCTTGTTTCATGCTTAATTTCAGTAGTTTAAGAGTTCTTCTAGCTTAGTTTTCTTTGTAATTTTAGATTAAGCACATCATAATCTTTTTAGATCATTTTTCCTTTTTAGATTTAAGCTTAATTTGAGCATCTTATGGATGTTTAAGTGAAAATAAGCTCAAAACCCCACTTTCTGTAATCAGCTTAGAAATAAGCTCTTATTGAGCTTATTTGAGATTTTCAGCCCTAGGAGTTTTTATTAATTTTGTTCCCACGAGTCTCCTTTACAACTTTGCTTCTTTGAGTTTTTCATTTTAAGCACTTTTAACAATTTCACCTTAATTCGGGGTTTAGTTTGTTGTCGGGATAGATTCTCGGGGTAGATAGTGTAACTTTTGGATTTAGTTGTTTACTAAGTTAGCCCTTCCGTTAGTTGTTAAGTTTCCCCGTTAGTCTCTTAGATTTTTGCATATTTAGTCCTTAGGTTAAATATTAATTAGTTTAATTAATAACTAGGGTTAAGATTTAATTAGTTTAATTAAACTTTTATTAAAAGATAAAAATTAGGGCTTTTATTTTTAACAATTTTCTACACTATTTCTTTATCTAGTAAAATTTAGTTTATATTTTTAGGGTTAAATTTTTAGTCAAATTGCTTTCTAGTTGCATTTTCGTATTTGTTTAATTGTTCAATTTAATTTTAGTTTTAATTTCTTTCCAAAATCAAATCTCCTTGCTTCATTCAAATCAGGATCCGAACTTTAAAACGTGGTTTCAATTGCACTAGTCATTGGGGATAACGACCCGGGTGAGCATACTTGCCCGGTCAAACATACGTATATTATATATATTATATATTATTTTTGTAAATTTTGACTCTTTACCTTGGTTAAAGGTGAGTAGTTAGAATTTATCTAAGTGGTATTATAGTTATATATTTTATAGGTACGTAAAACTACAATCATGCCCTAATGTTCATACAAATGGATGCACTAAACAAAACAAACAGATGCCTTATCTTAACATGATGCTTTTATCATACTAAGAGATGTCGTAACACATATTTTGGATGCAACATACACAATGATGCCCTAATGTTCATACAAATGGATGCACTAAACAACACAAACAGATGCCCTAACTTAACATGATGATGTTATCATACTAAAAGATGTCGTAACACATATTTTGGATGCACTAATTATACAAACAAACATTGTAACAATTAATGTGATGCCCTAATCATACAAACAGATGCACTTATCATAACACTAATTGATAACTGATTATGATTACACGTTACCCTAAACAAACAAATAGATGCCCTAAACGTACACAATGATGCCTTAATGTTCATACAAATCGATACACTAAACAAAAAAAATAGATGCCCTAACTTAACATGATGCTCTTACCATACTAAGAGATGTCGTAAAAAATATTTTGGATGCACTAATTATACAAACAAACATTGTAACAATTTGTTTGATGCCATAATCACACTAACAGATGCCCTCATCATAACAATAATCGATAACTGATTCTGATTACACGTTACCCCTAAACATAAAAATACATGCCCTAAATATACACAATTATGCCCTAATGTTCATACAAATGGATGCACTAAACAAAAAAAATAGATGCCCTATCTTAACATGATGCTCTTATCATACAAAGAGATGCCTTAACACATATTTTGGATGAAACATACACAATGATGCCCTAATGTTCATACAAATGGGTGCACTAGACAAAACAAATAGATGCCCTAACTTAACATGATGCTCTTATCATACTAAAAGATGCCTTAAAAAATATTTTGGATGCACTAATTATACAGATAAACGTTATAACAATTCGTTTGATGCCCTAATCACACTAACAGATGCCTTTATTATAACAATAATCGATAACTGATTCTGATTACACGTTACCCCTAAACATACTAATACATGCCCTAAACGTACACAATGATGCCCTAATGTTCATACAAATGGATGCACTAAAAAAACAAATAGATGCCCTATTTTAACATGATGCTTTTATCATACTAAGAGGTGCCTTAACACATATTTTGGATGAAACATACACAATGATGCCCTAATGTTCATACAAATAGATGCACTAAACAAAAAAATAGATGCCATAACTTAACATGATGCTCTTATCTTACTAAGAGATGCCGTAACACATATTTTGGATGCACTAATTATACATACAAAGGTTGTAACAATTCGTGTGATGCCCTAATCATACTAACAGATGCCCATATCATAAAAATAGTCGATAACAGATTATGATTACACATTACTGTAACACCCCCAAAAATGGGTCGCAGCGGAATATGTTTTCGAGAGCGTTACTTCATAATATCATTGCTCAAGTCATGATAGAACGACCTCTAATTGTGTTGTTTGAAAAGAAATATTGAATTATTTAGATTCCAATGCACATCACATAAGCTAAGCATCTAATTCACCTAAAAAAAATGTATGTTCCCCAAAATGTATGTATGAATGTTGTAAATCAAAAGTTATAAAGTATGCATTACCATTTCAATCTCCAAATAGTCGCAAAAGTTAAGTATAGTTGGACCCCCATTGTTCAAAGTATGTATTGCCACTTTATTCAAGGCAACATAAATATTCCTGTGTGTATAAAACAATGATTACGATTACTCTAAGTTCGTGAAACTGAGGCTCAGACCTGTATGCCACTTTATTCAAGGCACCGTAATTATTCGTATTCGTGTATGTGCAGTTCTTTGCTCCGACATGCTATAACGTTCATTGCCCAGTGATAGCTAATCACTCGAACGGTGTAACATTTCATATTTTCAGTCATTTACGACTTTAATTATTCAATTATTTATTTTTATGGCTTTTGCGCGTTTACTTTAATTTTTACCGTTAAGCTAAATCGCGTAAACTAAAAATGAGCATTTAACGTAAACGGACATCAAACAATTAATTGTTTACATCAAGTAAGTGTTATAAAGTTATTAGGATGATAATCTATAACTTTACGCTTTTTATTTTTATTGGTTATGTAAAATGTTTACGTAACGCAATAAAACTACACTTTTGCATGCATGGCAAACCATAAACCCACCTACACTTCAACAAATACCCACTAATACCCATAATACTAAAAAATCTAATAAACCTTTATCTATTTCAACCCTAGATGAAATTTGCACATATACCACACATACACTTGAAATTAAATCATCTAAACCTCCACTAACTTGAATAAACAATACTACTTGTTAACCAATGGATCAAAGAACCACTTTTGTCTCCCCTTTGTGTTCTTAGACACGACAAGCAACAAGAGAAGGAGAGGGGGGCAAGAACAAGCATGTAAGGCATGTCATATCACTTCTTACATAAAGTAAGCTTCCAACCAAAACATGTCCCTATTCTTACAAGCCCTAAGTAAGTTTTAAATCATTTTCTTGTCTTTCTTGCTTCCTAAACCGGCCACACTCAAGGAACACACCAAAAACCATTTGTTGGTTTCACTAAATTGGTATTCATACATGTTTAGCTATAAATAGGTACAAAAAAAGTAGAAGTACACACACACTTAACTCTTGCAAATCAAAAATCAAACACAAACACTCTCTTTGAGCACTCCAACTCACGACATCACTCTCACTCACATATACAATCATAATTTTTGATTTATAAGCTAGTACAAGTATTTAAGGGTTATTGTTAAGCATATACAAGGTGTTTTGGAAGCTTGGTTTGGGTTATAAAAGGGTTTATACAAGGATGTTTTCAAATTAGGGTTTTTAAGAAAATTATGGTTTTCTAAACCTAATTTTCTAATTAGGGTTTCTTGGTTGGGTTTGATCTTGTTCATCAATCATCCTACACTCATCTAATGTTTACTAAAGCCCTAATCTTTTCAATACTTTCATTTCATGTTTTATATAATTGTGTATAGTTAAATCATCACCTAGGATTATTTTATGAAGTTTATAAAATAAAAACATGTACATACATACACGAATTATTTTTAACTTAGGGTTAATATGATGTTTTAAATATGTTAATATATTTAAAACAAGGATTTACAAGCCATGGATAAATTATATAATAATTTGTCAAGTATTGATTATTTATTTAATTATAAAGTTTATGGAATTAAATAAATATGTTGAACTTATTTCTTGAACAATATGGACTTATTATGATGTAAAGGACTTAATATATATATATATATATATAAGATGTGTATTGTATAAATTAGAGGACTTGTGATAATTTATATAAGTTATTAATACCTAAAACAAGTTTTTTTTAAAGTTTATAAAAACCTTTTGAATTTACTTTAGCAATTTGTACCTGGGAGAAATTATTTTATAATTTTATAAAATAGTACATGCAATGAAGAATCCAAGCACATAGGAAACTTGAAAATTCGATAAATAACGAAGGAGTTATGATTTTTACGAGATTATGCGTATAAAGGTGTTTTTATAAAACCAAGTTTATAAAAACTATATAATTTCGAATCTAAGAGATTTCTTTTATATTTTTTTGTAAAAGTAGATATTGTAAGGATTCTAAAAAGGTAAGAAACTTGAAAAACCAATGGATAATGAACCTATTAAGACTTTTTCATGGTTATGTTAATAAATAAACAAAAGTGACTTTATAAAAGTAATTTTATAAAAACTAATATTTTTACAGAAACATACAGTGTACATGGACCATGTTAGATGATATAAAATTTAATTATGAAGCCATGGACATAAGAATCACTGCACTTAGAAAACCGAATTAAAACGATTAGAAACAATAAAATATAACTATTTTCAACAATTAAAATTTATAAAAAGTATTTTTATAAATATACACATACTGTTACTGTTCATAACAGTAAATATGAATATAATAAATGTAAAATTTGATTAGATTTTTCAAATACGAATCCATGCATGTAAAGTACGATGAAAATGGGATCAAAACGAATAAGTTACGACGTTTTTAAGTTATAACGATTAATTATATAAAAGTAGTTTTATATAATTTATAAATATTATTAAAGTTACGGTTCATCAGTGATTATAATATTTTAAATATGATATTTGACTAGAACATTAAAAAACGAAGCCACATATATAAGTAACATATTTAAAACGATAATTAAATTATTTATATAATAAAATTTTATAAATAATACATCAAGTGTTTTTGACGAATAACAAATTGTTGGACAAATATATCATCTTTACGATTTCATATACATGAACATTCATTTTACGAATGCAAATCAAATTGTTTAATTTTATAAATTAAACAAACATTTTTAGGTGGTGATGTAACTATATAGAATTATATATGGCATTAGTTATTCAAAGTGCATAGTATTCATACGACATATGTTTAATTAGGTTGCATTTGGACTTCACTTGTCGACTCACTCACTTGATTTATTTCATTCACTTCATTTGCTGAGGTGAGTTTATAGCCCCATGTTTTACTATATCAATGATTTACAACTTTTGGGGTAAGAAACATGCATTGTTTTACGACTGGACACAAGTTTACATTTTTACATGATTACGTGTTTGCCTAAGTAGCGATAACCCTCTGAGCCCATTATCATGAATTGTCAATTACTTTGTGTGAGCGCGAATGTTATAAATAGATCTATTTAGGATTGACATCCCCGTTCGGGTGAGTCATGCTCACTGTGCCGGTTTACCAGACAACAGACATATACCATGTTGGATTTAGGATGTTGCGGGTTAGAACATCATCACGGGCAATGTTGGCAATTTATATTGCAATTCATACATGTTGAGCTTCAGTGTCATGAGCTTAGGGAAACGTAATTACATTTTGTGATATTTGCATCTGTTGCATTATCACGGGGAAAATCTTGCGGTCCTACATTACATTTTACATAAACCTATGAATTCACCAACTTTATGTTGACGTTTTAAAGCATGTTTTCTCAGGTCAATGAGACACAAGGTGCTAAGGATACATTAGGGATGCTCTTTTGGGGAGTCATGCATAAAAGATTTAGAGTCATTACATCTTGGGATATTTGTTATGATCTAAAATCTTGTTATTTCAATGTTGAACAATTTAAGCCGTTGTGCTTTGTATTAAACAATTTTAATAAATCCAATGTATCGTATTTCAAATGACTCTTTTAGAGGTCGTTCTCATATCTTGTGCTATTGACCTATGAAGTAACGCTCCCGGACAAATTATTTCGCTGCGACCCAATTTGGGGGTGTTACAGATTGGTATCTAGAGCCAAAGTTATAGAGAACCAGGTCAAATGTTTTTACTTGGACTATAACCGTTTTCAAATATTGCATCATAAAAAGGGATTTTTATGGGACATTCATTCATACATTACTTTATGCTTTAGTTGGGTATACTAGATGTTGCATGGTTCTCATACGTGTTTATAATATATTAAGTATATTATTATTGATCTTATATATGTACTAATGTAAACTCTGTTTGAGTGTTACAGATACAGTCATGTCATCGGATTTGGCATCATCTGAGGTTACATATACGTCTATATCATCGCATGGAGACCCGCTAGCTTGGGTTGTAGACTTCTTCAGACTTCAGGAGCCCGACTCATCGGAGGCTGCACCGGCATCACCAGACTACGTGCCTGGCCCTGAGGAGCTAGAGCAGGCATTACTCTCGCCAGATTACGTGCCGGGACCAGAGTACCCCGAGTACTTCGCCCCATCTGATGAGGAGGTTCCCATTGAGAATCAACCTTATGCTGTTGTTGATTCACCTATATCCTTATCTCTAGGCTATGTTGTTGACTCGAATCCCGAGGAGGACTCTGAGGATGGTCCAGTAGACTATCCAGCTGATGGAGGTGACGGCACTGATGATGACTCCTCTGATGATAACGACTAGGAGGAGGAGGCTTCGAAGGAGGAGGATGAGCATCTGGCTCTGGTCGACTCTGTTGTTGCTCTCGTTGTTGACCATGTCCCCTTTTCTGAGGAGACAGAGCCGGTTGAGACTGATGAGTCTGCGGTTACACCACCATCACCACCGGCATGTTGTATCACTGCTAGGATATCTATCTGACCCAAGGAACCTATGCCTTTTCTATCAGAGGAGGAGGTCGAGAGACTTCTTGCCTTGCCACCACCACCACCACCATCACCACTCATCTCACTATCATCACCCTCTGCAGAGGAACGCCTTGCTAGGTGTTTAGCTGCACCTGCACTTCTATCATCACCACTTCCTATAGTACCTCACCCATATGGTAGCCCTAGCCATGTACGTACACCCCCAGGCTTCAGAGCTGCCATGGGTAGATTGAGAGCCTATCACCATCCACTCATCACCCACTACACCCATCACTACCATTACCACCTCTACCATCATCACTACATTTACCACCACTTGTACCCACATCATTACCATTACTATCATCACCACTACCACCACTACTAGCCTCACTGTTCATACCACCACTAGTCGACCGTAGAGAGGACACTCCCGAGACCGAGTTACCACCTCGTAAGAGGTTATGTATGACTGCTCTTACATCGAGGTATAAGGTGGGGAAGAGTTTGACTGCTGCTCCTAGACCTGCTGGAGGTCATAATGTAGAAACAAGTAATCTCATGATCTTAAGACAATAACAAGAACTAAAGAGAGAGATTGGGTTGGATGGAAAATGGATGAAGTGTATTATGAAATGTGGGAAAAAATGGAACAACCAACCCCTCTCCAAGGCTAGGAGAGGGATTAAATACATATAAGATGGGCCGGCCATGGGCTAGAATGGGCCTCCCATTGGCCTTGGGCCAGACTAGATTACTAATCTAATTATTATATAACCTATGAGCTAAGACTATTACAACTTGGAAGTGACCGACACTTTTTGTGTTTCCAACAATATCCCCCTAAGGGAGGTCACTCCAATTTACAAAACTTTAAACCTAGCATACTATGCTTCATCTTTAGTCTTTAGCTCTTACTCTTGTCTTTCTCTTGTGAATATGTTGTAGTGATCATTGACTTTAGGATTGAGCTTGTTCCTTGAACTTGTATTTGACAATCTGATCTTGAGCAACGTGAGATCATCAACCAAGCATAATCTATTCGCCATCTTATAATTTTGCCATCTTGAAGACTTGTGACTTCTGGACCGACATGCTCATACCATTCTTGAAAAGCTTTAATGTTGCATCTTTCTTGAAATTCTTTAACTTTAACACTTCGTCACTTTGAGAAAGATGAACGGTATCAGAGTAGCGGAAGTCTTGAAACATGAACTTGAGCTTTCATATTGACTTTATGTTTGCTGGTCAAGTATGAGCATGTGGCTATGGATCTTTGTAAGACAGCTGGAGACAGGTAACTTCACCACCATCCTTAAGTTTCCTGCAATAAAACAGTTAGCAATAAAGCGGGGGGACGAATATGGCTTTGTCATTCGCCCAGGTTTGGTTGGAGTAACCTTCAAATCCGTGAGGATCGACCTGTGATCAGATAGATTCAATTTAAGAAGAATCTTCTTGACATGATTTCCAGCTGCAGTATTAAATCTTTCTAACACATAAGTATTAGATTCATCGTACTCAACATGTTTTCATTATCGGAACGTCTCAAAGCAGACAACACGATAAGAGTGAACCAGTGAGTTACTATCTCACCGATTGATATAAAAATCGATTTGAAAATCAATCGGTGTATCACTTGCAAAATTGTTTTGTGACACACCGAGAGTGTTCATCATTTCAAAAGTTCTTTAACAACCGTTGATCCATTTCATGGAACAAGTTTGATTCTTATAGAATCGCACCATCGTTTCTTTCCAGTTGTCACAAGTTTGATTCTTATTGTGAATGAATTCACTCTGATGTTCTGGCAAAATCACAAGGATAATGCGTAGGACTCTTA
>BQNB010168827.1:0-13847 GCA_026074375.1 Tanacetum coccineum
ATCTCCCCAAACTAATTTCAAACAAATGATAGGAAGCTCGATTGATACGGGACACAACATTGAACACAAGAGGCTTCAGAAATTGTTAGATCAATCCTATAAAAATCACAAGTACAAACAACAAACAACGAAAAACGGTAGAGGCTAGCCTCAACACATCACAACACATTAAAAATAGAAAGAAAATAGAAAAGGATAGGCATGGGGTGAACTCCCACGAAGCGGCTTGTTTTTGTTCACCGAGTCGCAAGCTCGACTCGATCCCTGAATTAATTTGTCCTTAGGGAGAGCAAATGTGGAAAACTTCCATTAAAAAGGCCACCGGCTTAAGATAAGAAATATGAAACGTGACGATGCCGGGGTCAAAAACAAAATTCTCACTCCTAAAGGAGAAAATCAAAGGTGAATCCTCGGGGTAGGTGAAATATGGAAGAAAAGTCCAAATGATAAATGTGAAGGAATCGACATCTTCAACATTTAAAGATAACACCGTTTCACTTAGGTAAAAATCTTCATTAGGCTTAACAAAATCATTTTTCATAGCCAAAATGGGCTTAAATCTCATGCAAACATCTGGTGGTTCCGGAGGAGGACGAGGAGATGACGGTTCTTTGAGAAATAAGAGAGTCCCAGAGGAAATGTTCTCTCTTAAATTCTTCTCCAATGTTACAAGATTTTTATCATGAATGGTATGATAAACTAGTATACCTGGTTTGAATACTTTGTCCTCGTTTCCGAGAGAATTCAAGGTAATACTAGCCGACAACTCCGCAGTGAAAGGCGAGTCGGAATCTAACAAAGGAGGTGGTAAAATACTTGATTCGGTGGAATCAAATGCAACGGTTAAGTCCTTTTTAAAATCCTTTGGTTTGGAAAAATGATCATTAAAATCAATTGGATTATCAAAAGTGATTCTTATTGGCATAACAATGGTATCAATTGGAACATCACTTGAAACTTTGTCATCTTCTATCTCAATTTCTTCAACTTCTTGAGGACGAGAAAGAGGTTTTGGTTTTTTATGTAAGAACGTTGCTAAGAGACAAATTATCTTCTTTTTAATTGAATTTCGATTCATCATTATCCATACAAATCGGATCAACGAGAAAAACATCGACGTCTTCCATGAATAAACCTTCTCTCCGGTGAGAGTAGGGGAAGTAGGATTGCTACTTGAAACTTCAAGGGTGGGAGGGAGGGTAAGATCAATTCCCGGTGGAATCGAATCTCTTTCAAGATAAGCTTCAAATTCTTCCCAAATCAATTCACTTTCTTCCGGTGAAGTAAGTGTGAAGGAAGGAGAAGACTTAATCTCGACATCCTTATCGTTCTCTTCAAAGAGAGGATTAACGTTGCTAGATTTGAAATTATCATCGAATTCGAAAAGAGGATTTGAATAAATTTGAAACGTTTCTTCATGAATATCCTTCTTATGAATTGAAACATCATCACCCGGTGGTAATGAGTTAGGAAGAGTGAATTCATCGATGAATTCCTCGAAAGTAGAATCACTAGTCTTCATCGGAGAAGAACTAGGAAAAGGAGCATCGGATGGAATAGTGGTACTGCCACTAAACGGATCGTCTTTCAAAAAATCAATGATAGAAATAGCATGAACAGATTTCTTTCCTTCGTTTTTCTCAGATTTATCGGCATAATAAACAATTTCTTCCTTTCCTACTCTTAAAGTCAATTTTTCTTCATATAAATCAATGAGAGCTTTTGCGGTGCGAAGGAAATGTCTTCCTAAAATAATAGGCACTCTTGGATCGGGTTTAAAATTAACCACAACAAAGTCCGCAAGAAAAGTGAAATCATCAACTCTAACTACAACATCCTCGGCTATACCCATTGGGTGCGTAACGGAACGGTTAGCAAGCTCGAGTGTCATTCGGGTAGGAGTCAAAGCTTCCAGCCCAAGTTTCTTGTAGATAGAATAGGGTAAAAGGTTAATACTAGCTCCTGAATCGGCTAAAGCATTAGTCCTATTGAGTTCTTGTAAAGCACATGGAATAAGAAACTTTCCTGGGTCTTCGAGTTTCTCGGGAACTCTATTCAAGATGATAGCAGAACATTCGGCATTCACAGTCGTAATAGCAATCTCCTCAAGTTTCTCTTTGTTCCTTAGCAACGAGCTTAACCATTTGTTGAACTTTGGCATTTCGACGAGAGCATCTTTCAATCCAATCTCTAAACGGAGTTGCTTGAACATCTTCAAAAATCGGCTATGTTGAGCATTTGGTTTATCATTCTCTCTCACTGTTCATCCTCATCTCTTCCGGGGGATAATTTTTATTTATGGAATTTAGATTAAATACGAATTAAGTCTTGAGAATAAGATCTTGAAATTTCAACGATTAACGGTGACTTTGCTTTTTGGTTTTAGGATATTTCCATGAAAATGGATTCTTCTTCCTCCGGAGGTGGGATATGTGCGGTATTCTCCAAATTTGGATTTTGCACTTTTTCCGTTAACGTCTCCGGGTTTTGTTCGGGTTCCTTTGGAGGAGTAGAAACAACTGGAGTAGGAACAAGAAGAGTCGAAGGTCCTTCACAAGTTCTACCGCTCCTTGTGGTGATAGCATTAACATGCTCACGAGACGGTTTGACTTGGAAGAGTACCTGAACTTGAAGACGAGGCGGTTTGAATGCATTTCTGTTAAAACTTGTCATCTGGTTTTTGTAAACTTTGCACATTCTTCAATACTGCATCGTTTGCCTTAACGTAAGTCTCGAAATCCGTTCTTGATACACCTTGAATTTGAGGAGTAGGAACTTGATAAGGTGGAACTTGGTAAACCGATGTTTGATTAGTCGGTGGTTGATACACTTGACCTTGGTTGAGGTTATTTCCACGGTTTTGATTGAAATTGGTTCCTCGGTTTTGGTTGAAATTAGTTCCTTGATTTTGATTGAAACGGTTTTGATTGTTTTGAATCGGAGGAAAACCAGGAGGTCGAATTTGGTTTGAAACCATGGGAGGTCTAGAATTGGTATTTCCTTGATTAAAATTGGCTGCAACAGCTTGTGAAACGTATTCTTGAATGTTATCTCGATAATTGTTGCCATCGGTAGCTGGACAATTTCTATAAGAATGAGCACCTCCACAAGTTACACAACTCTGCTCGACCGCTTTAACGGGTGCGGGAGCTTGGGCTTTTTGTTTGTCGATAAGCATGGTCTTCATCATATTCTTCAGTTCAGAAACTTCAGTTGTAAGAGCAGCAACATCTGGTGAAATTCCATATCATATTTTGTCTTTCAAAGAGAGAGCGGGGAGTTATTGAAATTCATGATGAATTAGAAGGTTTGTGAAGTAGAAAGAGAGCATTCGTACTCGATTTGGTTCAAATTGCCACAAATTCTTGAAATAACCGAACCTTGGATTTACTCTAATAATGGCTAAACCATAAAGAGGCGTTTTTTGTCTAGGAAAAATTTCCACCCGCGGCAGAATTAAAGAATTGTTCATTAGTATTCAAAGAAGTTATAGAACAGTATCAAGTTGGTGTAATTCGAGAAAGAAAGAATCCATGATGAGGACATTGGCGAAGAAGTCCTTTGAAACGTTCCCATGCTTCGTTGAAAGTTTCATTTGGTTTTTGGTAGAAAGTGGTGATTTTGTTTCGAAGGTAAGTTGTTTTCGAAGGTGGAAAGAATTGGTTTATGAATTTAGATGGCAAGATCATCCATGTTCTAGACATGGTTTCAAGGTGGTTCCTTATCTAGCCAAGTCTGGGCTTCACCTTCGAGTGAGAAAGGAAAAAGCAAAAGCTTTATCGATAGTAGTTATTTGGACTTCGGGATGTTAAACGTACGTAGAAGTAACCTTGTTGAAAAATCGAAGATGATTATGAGGGTCTTGTTTACCCGTAAATTGATTACTTTGAACAAGATTAATCAAAGTTTGTTTAAGCTCAAAATTGTTTGCATTTATCGTTGGAACAACAATTGCATCTTCGTATCCCTCGATGGGAGCTTGTAGCATTTGAGCCATGGTACGATTGTCGGCCATTGGAAACTCGGGTTCCTCAACAATAACCGTTGTTATTGTTGTTGTCCGACTGATTTCAGACTTCGAGCTTGTGAGAACGGACGTGAGCATGCACTAATAATTTGAAATTAAAAAAGTAAACATAAAATTTACTAAATTTTGTTTTTTTTTTTATTTTTAATTTTTTTTTTGCAAAATATTTTTAAAACCGGGATACACGAATAAAGCACAAACTTAAAACCTCAAATAATAAACTTACTTACGGTAGCTCTTAAAAATTTCTTCTTAAGGTGAGCCGTATTTCGTAAGTGACACAAATGACAAGTTTTTGAATCTTTGGTTCGATTTGGGAACTTTTCAAGTTCACCAGAACTTATTTATGATAATACCTCAACTAAAGGTATTATATGTTGGTGTTCTTTTACCAACTTTGTGTATTTTATTTATTTTTTAAGGACAATTTTTTATATTTTTGATTTTTTTATATTTTTATGATAATTATACTAAAAAGAAAAAGGAAATATTTTTTACTTTTTTTATTTTTTATTTTTTTGGATTTTAGAAATTTTTAACAAAAATGAAACTTTCGAGGACGAAAGGATCTTCAAACCAAGTCAACAAACGTAAAACGAATGTATCTTTAACACAAATCCCCGGCAGCGGCGCCAAAAATTTGGTACACGATAAAATACACTATATAATACCGCAAGAGCAATTAAGAAAATTCCCTAAGGAAAATTCACTCTTAAAAGATATATATATATATAATATAATACGTATATTTAACCGGGAAGTATGATCACCCGGGTCGTTTCCCCAATGACTTGTGAAATTGAAACAGTTTTAGCTCGATGTTATGATTTGAATGAGAGGATCAAGTATTTTTTATTCTATTATAACTTCTAAATAAAGCAAAGAAATTAAAAACAAGCTTAAGAGCATTTACACTTAAAAATTAACGAGGCAAATAAGCATATCACGTTAAAATTAACACCTAAAATGCAAACTTAATATCTAAACCTAAAATAGGGACAAATAAATTTTTAAGAAAAAGAAAAAACATTTTTTTGATTATTTTTGAATTTTATTATGTTTAAAAAAATATTTTACATCTAATTAAATCCTAAAAAATAGCATATTAAGTACTATAAATTTTAGAAAATGATTTTTAAACTTTAAAAAGTCTAAAATAACATGAAAACTAAGAAAACTATTTTTAACTATTTTTAAAATTAAAATATATTTTTAAACTTAAAATTAAAGGGCTTAAAATGAAATTAAAATCTCTATAAGGTTTGTAAAATTGATTTTACTGATTGTAAACTATAAGTGATTTTTATAAAACTAAAAACTATTTTTTTTGTAATTTTCTGAAATTTTTCTATTTTTTATTGATTTTTTAATTTTTTACACTACGAAAATCTAGAAATACTAATAATGGATAAAAATTCTAAAAAAATCAAGAAAAGTCTACTAGCAACAAGCAATAAGAGAAAAAAAAACTAAATAAATCTGCTAATCAATATATAAGCTTTAAAATAAGCTAAGATAAGCTACGGGTTATTTATTTAATAAAGGTAATGATATATGTGTACAAGTATTAGATTGTTCAAGGAGGAAGGTTGGATGAGCTATTGATCATATTGTAAGGACGTTTATGGCTTGTGTGATGGAGGTCGTGGGTTCAAGTCTGTCAAACCCCCATCTTTTTGCACTTTTTATTGTTTTTACTTTTAACAAAAACTAAATATCAGAACTTAAAAAGGACTTAATTTTAAGCACTTTTGCTAAAAACAATACTAAGTGAAATTGAGAAATAAGCTCAAAAACAGCTTAAGAAAAAAGCTTTAAATTTTGGTTTCAGTAAAGTGGTTGTTGAGCTTACTTTCACTTTAAATAGTTGCAAAGTTATCAAATATAAGCTCAAATCTAAATCCAATAAGATTGTTCTAGATTCCTTGTGATGATCTACAGCATAGAATTGAAAGTACTTAAGCTGAAAACAACTATTTAGCTAACTGAAATAGGAGATTAAAAGGCTCTAAAACTCAGGAAGTAACATAAAAAGCTCAAAAATTTATTATATGCTTAATAGACACATTAAGCATAAATTAATCTATGATCTTTTTGAAAATTATTAAACAAAACTTATTAAGCTAATTAAACTATTTTATAAACATAAATCCTATAAGCTAGAAATTAAGATTTAAAAGCTATCTTTTGTTACTACTGATTTTGGTGGTTTGATGATTTTTATGTAAATTTAAAGCTATATGGGCCCCTTAATAATTAAGCTTTAAAATAGTAAATAAGATATAATATATATTTAAACTGAGACTAAATTTAGGTACTAAAATTTAAGAACCTAAATCCTAGATTTACTAACTTAAATGAGACTAAAGGATCAGCAGTACTAACTACTTGTTAGTACTGCTGATGCAAATGGAAAAAGCCAAACCAAAATTGTAGGGTAACCTAGTGAGGATAAACCTGCACTTAACACTCTTGTTGAGTGTGTACAAACACAAAACAAGCAAGAACCAAGCCTTGTATGGTAAGCTAGCAAAGATAAGCAAACTTGTCCCCTGGTGCAGGAACACAAATTTTAAGCTCTATCTTATAGAGAAATTAAATCTATCTTTTAAAAAGTGAATTCCTACTAATTTTAAATGAAACTTAAACTAACTCAAGTAATAAACTTAAGTCATTTTGACTTTTGAAGGTCAAACAAACCTTATTCCAAACACCCCTTTAAGTCCATGACAGATTTGAAAATCTTTTGAAATTAAATTCCACTTAACTAAACATTAATATCAGATAACTAAAAACTTATTTCTAGCTTAACTAACATGATCAAACAACTAAATAAGCCAGAGATCTAAAATCTACACTATGCTATTGATATTTTTGGTTTTTATGGAATTTTTAGACAGAAATTGAAATCTAAGGATCTACATTAATTAAGCTAAGACAGATTAAGATGATGATTAATAAGCACTTAAAAGTCACAAATAAGCAACTAGAAAGCAAATCTTAAGAAATTATTAAACAAATAAGCAAATCTAACTAATAAGCAATTTTTAAGCAATTCTAAACAAGAAATTAAAGACAAGGAAAGTAAAAGAAGGACTTACAAGTAGCTTCAGCCAAACAGAAGCTTAAAGGCTCAATTTATCTACTAGCTCTGGCTTATTTAAAATAAGCCAGTAAAGGTACTTGGGAGTCCTTCCACAATTGACTCCCCTTCCATAAGCCAAAATCCAATAAGTTCAGGAACTTAAACTGGTTTATTAGATCTAAGTATGATTAAAACTGAGTTAAGCTCAATCATAAGCTTAAAGACTTATGAGAGCTCTTGAGCTTATTATGAGCTTGTAAGAGCTTATGAGTAAGGGTATAAGAGATTTAAGCTTAATTGAAAACTTTGTAAGTAATTGAGACAGATTGTTTAAAGGCAAAACATAAATTTCATTAACTAAAAAAAACGTGATTACATGATTTAAAAAGGAGATTACAAGGAATTTAAACTAAATTACATTAAGCTAAAAACGAAATTTAAGTTAAACTAAAAGCTACTCTACCTCCCCCCTGTGTGTGTGTGATAGTGAGGGTATTTATAGGCCCAAGCTGAAGCTTCTAGTCTTCCCTTGCATCCCAAGCTCCTTCTAGCACTTCAATCTCAGGCCAATCATTCCAAGTAATCATTGAGAGTCATCTTGAGCCGGTTGGGATGTGAGATTCAATCTCACACAGATTGCCACTCGTGGTCAATCCATGATGTTGACACTTTTGTTACTACTCTGTGAGTGATACCCAGTGCAATGACCCAACAAACTAGATGTGTTATTCTAATGCAACACCGTGGCATCTAGCTTGATTTTAATTAATGAGAATGGCATGGTAAATGTCTTTTTTTGTGACCTTCCAACTTGTTTCATATATCCCCTGAATTGTCCTTTGAACACTCTAATTGATGATTTGCCCCATTCAGTTTTAAACCCTGGTGAACAGTTGGAAGGTACTGAATGAATAGTAACATGTCTTCGCGCCCTTTTTAACTGTAAAACGGGTAAAATACATTTGAACTTTGGGCTATTTGCAAATATAGTCCTTGTCTTTGTTTTATAAAAGATGTAGTGTAAAACATCTTTGGAATTTGGCAATTTAAGTCCCTGTGGTTTAGTGAAAAAGGATTGGGCTAGGGTATTGGGCTTATGTAATGGGCTATTGAATCCGGGTATGATTTTTAGGGTTTAAGGGCCCAATAAGAGTTAGGGACTATTTGTGTAACTTTTGGAAAGTTAAGGGATTGATTTGGAACATTTTGGGGTTTTTGTCATTTTGTTTTTGACTTTTGTTGACTGAGGCTTGACCATAGTTGACTTTTCTGACTTTGGCTTCCGGCTCTTGCACGCTCTTCCGTTCTCGTGTCCGTGTTTGCCCGTTTTTTACGGTTTTCTTGTGATATTTGATATATCCGTACCTGCATACACAAAACACAGAAACAAGCATTTTTTTGCCATTTTTAGTCTGTTTTGGGCTTAATTGGGCTATTTTAGGTATAAACAGATATGTGTATTTTACACCTATCAAGAAGCTTGTAGAAACCGACATTAGACTCTGCTTAGCTAGTCAATCACATATCTACCCTTTAGGAATAGCCGAGGACGTGTTGGTTGAAATAGTTGGCTTCTTATACCCCGTGGATTTTGTAATCTTAGACATTAAGGAAGATAGGAAAAGGCCATTCATCTTAGGAACGCCATTTTTAACGACGGCTAGAGCCGAAATTAAGTTCGACAAAGGTACAATAACTTTAAAATCTAGCGAGAGTAAGGTTAATTTCCATAAATTTCCTGAGTTCTTTTGCAAATTCGAAGAAAGAGAATAAGATAAAGTAGACCCATTAAGCATCATAAATGAGCGCATTTTAGAATGGGAAAAGAAAATCAAGTTCCATCGTGAGAAAGAGTTGGAATTTAATCAATGGATAAATAAGTTGTTTAATGAAAAGAATTTCGTTTCCAAAAATGGTGGAAGTAAGGCAAACAACAAAGGAAGAGTCACGTAAGGAGTAGGACTCCGAGTCAAGCTAAAAGACTCTATAATAAACAAAAGCGCTTATTGAGAGGCAACTCAATCTTTTAATTTCTTGCATTTTAGGTGTGTCGTGTGTTTTAATTCTTTATTGTTTATTTTAAATGTTTAAAAATAATTTTGTAATCATGCTTTGTTTTGTTTTTAACTTCGTCTTAATCTCAATCAAATGTATTTTTCATAATAAGTATAGGGGAAATATCCAGTTTATAAGAACCATTTTAAACATGTTAAATAAATAATTTTGATTAATTCGCTTCTTATGTGTTTGTTTGAGTCATATGATTGTGTTAATAAATTATGTAGTTTTTGCAGTAAATTTTTACAGGAAATACTATAGGACTTGCGTGCAGAAAATTTTCAAGAAAAGAAAAAAATTAGTAGGTGGCGTCGCCACCCTGCTACAGCAAAATTCGTATTTTTTTCTAATTTTTGGAATTTGTAATTTGCTTAAAACCTGCGGAATACCACAGTTGCATTGACACATTCATTCTATCCTATATTTGTTTTCGTAGAGTTAAAAACCCAAAATCATATAGTTGTATTTATTGTTCCGCCAATTTTACGCTAGGTATAGTTGTATCTTGTCTTTGATTTGCAGGTTATATTTGATAAGGAGAAGCCCAGGAATTCTTAGGAGTTTCATGTGGATAATTCTTGGATGACGATTTAGCCAGGATCATTTGTTTCTTCTCCATCATTGAGAAAAGCAGGGGAGTACTAGTTTCTTTCGCTCTATTTTCTTTTTCCCTTTATTCGTTTACGGGTACTTTGTAGAACATTGGAGACAATGTTCGTAATAGTGTAGGGGGAAGTAAAAGCCTTAGAAACTACTCTTTCATTTGTCTTTGCTTTGTCCTTAAAATAATGAGTAATATATCGAAACATAGCGTAGAAGGTAATTTTGACCTAAATTTTTAAAAAAATTATGGCACATACCTGTGAAACTAACTACTAGTAGTGTCTCATTGGATAATGAATTATATGATTAGCACAAATACCCTACCACTCAAAAAAAAAGTTCCACCCCAAATTGTGAGGTTCGCCCTAGATCTTTAGAAATTCGGGTATCCATCTTTGATACCCAAGATAATTTATACCTTTAGCTTTCTCGAGTTAAGGAAAGAGCAATTGCATGTGTCGCGTTCATGGATTTGTCCTTGCATGTGTGATTTTGTCGCCTTTTTTGGAGCATTGGTATCGGTTTAAATTATATGAGAGTGCACCGATAGTGCATTAAATTCTAGAACTTACTTTAGTGATGCATCCTGAGACCGCATAGTGAGTATTAGGATTTGCTAAATGATAAGAGGCACTAGGATTAACCCATGTTTTAAACCTGTAATTGTTATTATGGTCACCTCGACTATATAACTATCCCCACACCCATGCCATGCACTCATTTTTAGTACATGATACCCCTAGTACAACCCTCCGAGCCTTTCCTTTTTACGGTTCTCGTAATTTTCCGATGGATTCTGGATTATTAATGAAGAACATTGTTTTAACCCTTAAACCAATTGTTACACCCAAAAAACCTTAGCCTTCCTTCTATGTACTTATTTTTTGGTACATTATTGTTTTATCACAAGTTAATTATTTGAGTACATGGTTGCTAAGTACTTATCTTTGTAAATACAATTTTGGAACGATTAGGGTTCATGGTAGTAACTATTTTGTAGAAGAATGGGGAAGAAATTTTAAGTCAATACCCCCCATATGATTGTTTGATAGTCTCCATGTTATTTTGATCCACCTCAATTCGGGTCATTAGTAGTTCATGCATCGAGTATGTGAAAGTTCAAGTGTAGGGGTGTATCTATAAACCCCAAGTGATGTATTATTATGTTTAAGCAATGGCAGAGCAAAAGTGTACGAAAAAAAGAAAAAAAAGAAAAAAGAAAAACCTCTATGATAGTAACTTTTAGTACTTACGCCTAGCGGTGGAGGTTTGATCCTTTATCAAGCATATGGTAATTTATATACTATGACAGGTAATGAATGTTAAATTTTCTGTTTCCCATATTGTTATAAGTTATTATACACCCGAGAGAAAAAGAGAATCCAAACACTTATTGTGAGGTGCTAGTGTATAATTTCCGTGCTTCTAGTTATGAGGTCTAATTGGTTGTTCCATGAATAGCTTTTAAGAGTAGATTAAATACCCCCGATATTGATATTGTCTAGGTAGAAAAGCTCATTTGCTTGGGGACAAGCAAATCCCAAGTGTAAGGGCATTTAGTGAGGTGTAATTTTATACACTTTTTCGGAGTCATTTAACCCCTATAATCATGCAAAAATACTTAAAATATGTGCTTAATCGTTTCTTTTTGCATTTTTAGCACTTGGAAGACATTTGGAGGAAATACACGTGACTTGGGAACTTTACACAACGAAGGCTTAAAGAATTGCTTGCAGAAGGTGGAGACGGCGTCAGGATTGCTTGCAACGCCGTCTGAATGATTAAGCAACCGCATCAGAAGAAAGTGTGACGGAGACTGGACTGTAGCCGTCATAAAGAAACCCTAGAAGATTCTCGACGTGATGGCGTAAGGATTATTTGCGACGCCATCGCGATTCCTTTTCTTATAAATACAAACTCGAATTTAGGGTTTTATATAGCATATTAGGAGTGGAGTTCGGTAGAGAACGACTTGTAGCTTACTTTGGGAGTATTTTAGGGTTCTTCAAACCTTTTGTACCTTCCCTAATTGCTTGTTTCAATATAGTGAAGTTCTTTATCCTTTAATCTTTCAATATATCTTATTGTTTGATTAATTATTTTGTTTTGCTTATTTTTAACATGCTAGGCTAGATCTCATTAGTGTTTGCTTATGATTGCATGTGAATTGGTATGTAGATCCTAATAATATTGCTTCTTGATTGATGTGCGTGCATGTTTAGACTCTAGAACCCTAGTTGCTTAAGTGTATCGAAGATCTAGAGCGGCATGATTGTGTAGAAAGGATTCCATCGATAATAGTCTTCATACTACCTTACCCATCTATGGATGATCCCTTTAAATATTTTAAGGCGCGTCTATCTACCTAGGGGCCTTGTAACAGTCTTTATACTACTTTACTTGTGTAATTCGTCATACTTCTTGGAAATACTTACACATACATCTCAAGTGTGACAAGGAAATAGAGTTAGATCTACTCGCTTGAATCCTTTCAAGTGAGATTTTTATTTTCATGTCATTAGCTTTCTTGTAGTCTATCTTTTCTTTGTGTAGTTGTTCGTAATTTTTCATTGACTATTCCATTCTTCATTATGGAGAACGCGAATCCACCACTGGCCTTAGACCCACCCGTTTTACCAACCGCACTTCGTGTAAAAGTTGTCCAAGAGCTCCGTGAGCTACAGGCAATCTCGGCCTACATTGACTCTCGCCTAAAAAACATTGACCAATTTCTTAGTAACTTTGCAACCCAACCAAACATAATTGATATAGATGGCATTGAATCCAATAATGGATTAGTATATACACCTTTGGTTTCTCCCTTTTTAGATTCGAATGATGATTCAGATGATGGTGAAGTACTTAATGAGCTGGAAAGATATGGGAATGCGGGGAAATTATGCCAAAGAAAGGTGATTAATAGTTTTAATAGGGATGACCTAGCATTCCAGTGTATGATTAGCTTTAGGAAGTTTGTTGCCTATTTCGACCCCTTTCTACCAATGAATATTATTACGCAGAAGGTTTATAACACTATAATAGTATATGGTCTCGAAAGTATGAGAGTGAACTTAGTTGCCAGAGTTAGGGATGTTTACGTATTCGGTGGAAGCTTCACCTATGTGACCGACTTTGTGGTTCTAGAAGACATATGAGAGTTTATTCTAAAAGAAATGGCAGAAGTGGTGATGGGCAAACCCTTTACAAAAGTCACTAAGCTTGAATATGATTATGCTAAGGGATTAATGTCATTCACTAGGATCTTTGATAACTACACATTCCAAATGCCCCGTACCATACCTAGGTTTAAAAATTGGGGACATGTGTCATGGAGTAAAATCCCACCTATCCTTATACTAAGCCAAAGAGATTTAATCAAAGGATTTAGGAATGCTTACAAAAAGAACAAATTAATGTATAAGAATTTTTTAAACCTAGGTCCCGATTACCAAGTTGATGATAACATGAAAGAATGGCTAATACGAGGACATGTAAGCATTCATGTAATAACGTAAGGAATAGGACTCCGTGTTTAGCTAAAAGACTCTCCAATAAACAAAAGCGCTTATTGGGAGGCAACCCAATCATTTAAATTTCTTGCATTTTAGGTGTGTCATGTGTGTTTTAGTTTTTTATTGTTTGTTTTAATTGTTTTAAAATAAATTTGTAATCATGCTTTGCTTTGATTTTAACTTCGTCTTAATCTCGATTAAAGGTATTTTGCAAAATAAGTGTAAGGGAAAATATCCAGTTTATAAGAACCATTTCAAACAAGTTTAATAAATAATTTAGATTAATTCGCGTCTTGTGTATTTGTTTGAGTCATATGATTGTGTTAATTAATTTCGTGGTTTCAGTAGTACTTTTTTGCAGGAAATACTAATGGGACTTGTGTGCAGAAAATTTTCAAGAAAATAAAAAAAATTCTTTACAGCACATGGAGACGGCATCAGGATTTTCCTGATGGCGTCACCACCCTGCTACAGTAAAAATTTGTACTTTTTTTATTTTTGAAAATTTTGTATAATTTCCGGAATTTTTAACTTGCTTAAAACCTGCAAAAAACCACAATTA
>BQNB010168828.1:0-13847 GCA_026074375.1 Tanacetum coccineum
ATTCCGTCGTTTCCTTCACCTATTGTGTATATTAGTAATGTCCAACAATACATTCGTTGACTTTGAAGTCTTCCCTCATCACAAATCGAACGTTACCCTCCAAACGTTAATCAAACACCTTAAAAAATGGCTGATCCATCTTCAAAATCTCATCAATACGACGTTTTCTTGAACTTCAGAGGCGAAGACACCCGTACGACTTTCGTTGACCATCTCTACAGTGCTCTTGTTCAAAATGGAATTAAAACATTTAAGGATGATCATACAAATATATGTAATGATGTTTTACAAGTAATAGAGGAATCTAGTATGTATGTTGTTGTCTTCTCAAAAGGTTATGGTTCATCAGCATGGTGTTTGGATGAACTTGTGAAGATAATGGAGTGTAACAAAAGAAATGGACAGTTTGTGTTGCCTGTTTATTATTATGATTTTAGTCCCTCGAGTTTGCGTAAACAGGGACCGGTTTTCGGGGAATTGTTTGGTAAGTCTGAGTTGGGAAAAGTGAAAGAATGGACTTCTGCTTTAGTTGAAGCAGCTAATCTGTCTGGTTTTGGTTTGACCGACCCGAGGTACGTGAATTTTTAAGTTGTGAATATGCCCCAATATGTTAGTTTGTGAATCGAAGTTATAGGTTTTTTATGAAATATTTAGCTTATTACAGGATCGTAGAACTAGTATAATTTGGAAACTATTTTATTGATCAAATTTGAACATTTTAAGCTCTATATAGGCAACAGATATGCAAGTATAGTGGCAATAAACAATTGAACGCTTTTATCTTATAGTCCAAAATCATTATGCTGCAACTCCTTGGTGTCACCCGCTTTAACCATATAAGCTAAAGTCATGGAGGGCTAGTGATTTACCTGACTCTATGGATCTTGGGACGTTGTTTGTGGAGCCAAGGGTTTACCGGTCACCAATGGTGGCTCGGATGTGGTTTCCCTCGTATCCAAAATAATTAAAGTGATTTGTTTGCTAAAATTGCTATATTGATTATTGCAGATACCAAGAAACACGTATCAAAGAAATTGTAGAAATGGTTTTGGGTAAGTTAAAGTTGGAAAAAGCTAAACTTACTCATTATTCAACTGGGAGAAAACATGACGAATTAGGAGATACATTCTCAACCTCAAGTCAAGAGAAACTCATTGGAATAGAGCGCCCCGTGCAGCAAGTGAAAGAATTGCTAGAAGTTGAAACAGGTGAGTGTAGAAATAAAAAAAAAACAAATATATGCTGTCTTGTTAATCTGTATGTTTTGAATATTTTTTAGTGAAAACTGCGGACAACTTTGCTTTGTCATCTTCATCTCCTCAACCTTTTAGTTGGACCTACGATGACAAATTAGGAGATACATTCTCAACCTCAAGTCAAGAGAAATTCATTGGAATAGAGCGCCGCGTGCAGCAAGTGAAAGAATTGCTAGAAGTTGAAACAGGTGAGTAAACGCATGGCAGAAATTTTAAAAGAACAAATATATGCTGTCTTGTTGATCTGTATGTTTTGAATTTTTATAGTGAAAACCGCGAACAACTTTGCTTTGTCATCTTCATCTCCTCAACCTTTTAGTTGGACCTACGATGTTTTCTTGTGCTTTAAAAGTAATGACACCTGTAAGGACTTTGCTGATCAGCTCGAATATGCCCTTGAGGAGCAAGGAATTTATGTTTTCAGCAGTGACAAGGGACTTGCCAAAGATGAATCACTTGCCTCAGAGCACTTAAAGGCGATTGAAGAATCATGTATTTCAGCGGTCATTCTCTCAAGAAACTTTGCTTCTGATTCTTATTGCTTGAATAATATGTTGAAAATCATGAACCACAATGAGGAAAATGGACAACTTATATTAACCATCTTCTATGATGTGGATCCTTCGGATGTGCGGAACCAAAAAGGGGTTTTTGTAGAAGCCTTAATGCAAAACAAGTCTGAAGAAGTAAAACTATGGAGCGAAGCTCTTGTTAAAGCAAGTAGTTTGGCTGGGTGGTACTTGAACGGCACTCCCAAGAGGTAATTTACTCATTTTGCTTGGAAGGCAACAAGTATTCGTTTGATTCGGCTTGATTAATCAATGCTTTATTCTTATTATCTTTTTCATGTTGTCTGGTTGGTTGTTAATTTAATTTCCCACTTAAGAATATTAAAAACCATGCAGATTAGTCTTTAAGCGAAGGGGACACCCAGAGTGTAGATTAGGAGTTTAGGTTATCTGGATTATGTAATGCAATGCTTTTACTGTATGGGTTCCCTATTGTTGTGACCAATATCATGCTAATGTTTTTTTTTTCTCCAAAATGTTTCTTCTAATATGTAGTCACGAAGGTATGTGTATTAAAACTATTGTTGACATGATCTCAAGAAGATTGGATTGCTTGCCGTCAAGTGTTGATGATAATCTGATTGGAATAGATGTACACATGAAAGAAGTGATGAAATTAATGGAACTTGAGTCGGGTGGTGTTCAGATGCTTGGGATTTGGGGTATGGGAGGCATTGGCAAAACAACCATAGCCAGAGCTGTTTATGACCAAGTATCAACCTACTTTGATGGTTCATGCTTTATTGAGAACATTAGGGAAGTTTCAAAGTACTATGGTCTTGAGCATGTACAAAAAGAAGTGATCTCAAGAGTACTTTTCGATGATAGCCACCTACATGTTGCAAGTGTCGATGAAGGAACAAATCTCATAAGAGATCACTTGTCCCACCATAAAATTCACATGGTTTTGGATGATGTTGATCACATAAGCCAATTAGAAGCTTTGGCTGGTGCATATGACTGGTTTGGCGAGGGAAGTAGAATCATATTTACAACAAGAGATGAAACTGTGTTGGTGGCACATAATATCTTGCAAAATTATAAAGTTACAACATTAGGTTACGAAGAATCCAGTCAGTTTCTTAGAATGCATGCCTTTAAGAAGGATGATCTTACAAAGGGATATGAAGACCTTTTACCCCCGGTGATTGATTATGCTGCAGGTCTTCCTCTGGCTCTTAAAGTTATAAGTTTTCTATTGTTTGGTAAAAGCAAGAAAGAGTGGACAGATATCTTGGCTAGGTTAAAAGTATTTCCTGAAAAAGAAATTGAAGATACGCTAAAAATAAGCTTTGATGGCTTAGATGATGATACCAAGGATATATTCCTAGATGTAGCATGTTTGTTTAATGGGATGCAGAAGGATAAGGTTGTTAGGATTCTTGACAGTTGCGAGTTATCTGGAGACAATGGAATTAGACTACTGGAACAAAAATCTCTCATATGCATTGATTCAAATGGGTGTATTTATATGCATAATTTATTAGAACAAATGGGTAAGGATATAGATCGCCAGATGTATCCAGATGAGCCCATGAAACGTAGCCGACTGTGGCAGGCTGATGAAATTTCAGACATACTGATGGACAAAACGGTAAGGATCAAGATTGATTATTTTCAATGTTCATTAAATCTTGTGTACTTTTTTGTCATGATTTATTCTCCATTTTCAGGGTACGGAAAAGATTAGTGCGATAGTTGTTGACAACATGCATAACCAAGATGCTATAGATATGACTGAAGCATTCCGGGGAATGAAAAATCTTAGGTTCCTCCAAATCAATAGCAATTTCAAGTTTAGGGTTCTTCAAGAAACCACCTATCTTCCTAATGATTTGCGTTGGCTTACTTGGGAAAATTACCCTCTAAAATCCCTACCAACAAATTTTAAAGCCAATAAGCTTGTTTCACTCGAATTGGTTCATTGCGACATATCCGAACTTCAGCTTGGTGACAAGGTACATTCGTTTCCTAGCATCTTTTTCAATGTCTGAAACCATATTCAGTGTACTTACTGATTCTTTGTTTGATTACCACAGTATTTGGGAGCATTGCATTATCTTAACCTCAGCTTTTGTGCAAAGCTAATCAAGACTCCCGACTTCACAAAGACTCCGAATTTGAAAGTACTTCAGCTTCAATATTGTACTAGTTTGAAAACGTTACCTCGATCAATTGGATATCTAAAGAGATTAACCATGCTAAACTTAGGCCACTGTAAAAAACTTACAAATCTTCCAAGATCTATTGTGAAACTGTCATCACTTAGATCTCTTTATTTGCGCGGGTGTTCTAACCTAAGACTCACAAGGCTAATGATAGATGTGTCTCCAGCAACTCCAACATTGCGGAACCTTGCCCAAATAGATCTTAGTGCCTATAGGGCTTCGAGCTTAAGATATTCGTTACACAGCTTAGAGCATCCAAAAGGTTTTCCTCTTCATAAAGCACTTGTAAATATGATTCGTGACCTTCGTTTACACGAAAACCTGAATGTTAACATTCTAGGTCCAGTTAGTGATCGTGATTCAGAATCTGAGAGTCAAACATCACAGGAGTTGATTGATTAGAAGAGGGATGTGCTTCCTTAGTTACTACTAAGGGGTGTTTGAGCATGTGCCATTTGGGTTATACAACAGATTTTCTTGTAAGATTATTGCCTGCCAAACAGCCAAAGGCTTATATTACTTCATGTAAAGCAGAACGATTTCCCATTTTCTGGAATTGTTGTAGTAATACTTATTTCTCCATAAGAGAGATCAAACATCATGTGTAAATATTATTCATGACATGTTATTGCTGATTAAAACAAATTTATAAATAAGAGTGAGAGTTTGATCATTTTCTGAACAACCAGAGTCCTATTTATAATTAAGGTACCAAACGAGCGAGGCGCTTGGTGTCAAAGCACATGAACCCAAAGACAACGATACAGTTGAGCCACATAACCCTCAAAGCACCAAAAAACTTAGAATTGAACTACATAACAATGCTCACCTTGTTCTTTAATTAAAATCTACCTATTTGAGAATTTTATTTGGGAGTTTAAGTTGTATATTGAAGACCCAACTGTCAAGGGCAAAACATCCACTTTACCTCAGTAGTAGGCCCGGGGCTTAATGTATTTAGACTCGTGGTTAAAGTTTTTAATCAAACTATACATGATTGGCCACGCTAAGAAGCTAATAGGCTGTCATGTAAATGCTGTAACACTAAGAGTGCTAGGTGCAGTGCGGGTTATCAGCACTGGTAGGGGTGTTATCGGGTTGATTCAGGTTTTTATTTGGAAAAGATTGACCCGCAAACCAGGTTGTCGGGTTAATTCGGGTCGTTTTTTTTTTTTGGATTGCTTTGTTTAAGTTGACCCAAGGTAATTATCATACAAATTTGGATATTCAAATGGTCTCTAACTGTTGCAGCTTTTCTGAATTCACAGAAACAAGAAAGTTGTAATATATGTTGATTAAATTATCCTAAGAAAGAACGATCAAATAATATTACGCATAACATTAAAACTTACTCAATGCGAGAGATGATATCACCATGAACGAAGAAGATCGGTAGGATGGAGATCTTCTACTTAATCCTCTCTTCTTAAGTGATGAATCGTAATGTTCATGTGTTTTTTATGTGTGTTTCTTATGAGGTGAATAATCCTATATTTATAAGAGAGGTCAAACATGATCAACTCCTAATTTATAATTCATTACCTAGACATTATCTCTTAAGGAAATTGGATCTCCCATCAAGATACAAATTCCTACGGAGTTTCATTATGGTAACTAAATATTATTTAATTACTCTTAATATTACCCATTTGAATCAACAATATATAATGTACAAATATACTAATGCATTAAATAGGTTAGGACACAATTATAGAATACCAAAATAGGATATTTGCTAACATTTTGAGCTCAGTTAATGTTAGTGGTGTTATGGCGAAACCAAGTGTTGGGAAACAGAAGTATGCTTAGTCTACATGAGCCAGGGTCTTCTACTCCGCATCGTTAAATATATGATTAGACACTCAGGTATTTTTATAGGATATGACTTTTACTGATTGGTTGTGTTTAGACCATATTAAAATAACTTCAAATCACAATAATCTTTACTTATTGTTTAAATAAACACATTATGTTTAATGATGTATTATTTTAGTTAGTGATCATATAACAGGTATATACCAACACCACAATAGATTATCTAAGCTTATATAATACAAGGAGTGATCATAAGTTTCTTTATCCCTTAAAAAGTATGTCTGAACTATGATTATAAGCTTTCAGTTTAAACTTTAAACATACATGTTATATCATCAGTAAACAAATGAGGTGATAAACCTATCATAAGTAACATAATACATTAATCACTGTACAAATATACTTGATGAAAATGTTCTTCAACCTTTTCTCAACCTTTAACATTCTTGGTGTTAAGATATAAAATACTAACTTTTGTGTTATTAAGAAAATTATCAATAACACCATAAAAATGATATAGTCGAAACATGAAAATGCATCATGATAATCTTTTTACAATAAACAAAGTAGAATGTAAGTAACCAAGTAATTTGTGGTTATTACTTCTTTGAAACAATTAACGCAAGTCTTAAATTAAAACTTATCTTATGACACCACAAAATTGACTTTAACAATATATACAATTGATGGGGAGTAAAAATTTATTTATCGAGAAGTTCAAACATTAGAAGGTGTTTAGAACGCTCATAATGTTCTTTGTAGATCCATAGTACACATTATGGTGTCTATGATGTTATGACATCTTTTGGATCTTAAGTTATTGAAACAATATTTCAAACTGATAGAACCATAGTTTAGTCCATTACGTTGTTGTAGAAATTATCTTACCATATAATATAATGATAACCAATTTGCTCCCACTGATCTTAAGGTATATATGTCAATCAATGTAATAATACATGTAATCATAGAATTTTCATATATGATTTTAAAACAACCATAATATAGACATTAAATTGATTATTTCCTATTTATTTCTCATCTAATACTTGCATCGAATCTGCTTTATGGTTAGATATCTTATGCAAGTTATAATTGAGGAATATAACAATAAAGTCCATAATATAGTTTCTTAACATGAATGAACTACTAAAATAATAACTTATAACATAATTTTATTATAAAATAAAATGTCTTATTATAAAAAACAATTCTCTTATTCAACATTATGTGACAAGATATAAT
Source organism: Tanacetum coccineum (assembly GCA_026074375.1). Lineage (NCBI taxonomy): Eukaryota > Viridiplantae > Streptophyta > Magnoliopsida > Asterales > Asteraceae > Tanacetum > Tanacetum coccineum. Next base: position 7,054 of record BQNB010168828.1, read on the forward strand.
TATATTATTTGATGTTTCTTTTGGGTTTACATTAGTAGATCAACTTGTGTTATAATGGGTTATGAGTACTTAGACAACCCGCAAGTAACTAACATCAATTGAATAAAATAAGTTAACTTATAATTAATGACTTTACGCTAATAAGTTAACTTGTCACAAATAATGGTATTGTTAAAAGAATAGGAATTACAAAATGGCTAATCAGTTAAAACATTATGAGATTATTAATATATGTGATGATTTATACTTATGAGATAAATGACTACTTCAAGTTCTTAAATACATTTGTATGTACCTTGAAAGTAGAATCATTTATTAATTCTCTTAAACCACATACTCCCACTGATTTTGCCATTACTTATAACATGTAAGGCAATTTATAAACTAATAGTCAATGATTCAATATCTTTAAATAGGACAATAGTTTAATAGGATTAGAAATTAATAGCCTTTACACTAGTTAATTTGTTAGTCCCACTATAGACCGTAAATAAAGATATTGGATATTTACGTCATGTTATTAGGGGTTTCTTTAAATGTCTTGGTTCATAAGTAATGATTGATACTAAATCACCGTCCATACATTGTACCATGTTCATAAAGGTACAATTGCCTTTATGTAATACCATTTAATTGAGTTGGTTAAGGCTTACTTAAGTGATTTTACAACTTCATTCCCCCAACATAGGACATATAGATTGGGGCAATTAATATAACGTGCTTATCATAATACACTTTCACCCCCTAATTGACCCAATATTTAACTCAAATGTTTTTATTTTACATTTTTATAAAACTCGACCTTAATACATAAGAGATTCTCATCAAGTACACTCTATAATCATCAATATTAACGAAACAAAACAAAAATGAAGAATTTTTTTTTATTATTTCAGTGTCATTCATGAAAATGTACACATCTTTATAAGAGAGTTTTTACTTGTTAAAATAATTGAAATATAAAAAAAAAATCTCAAAAGAATGTCCACTACTTCATTGTAAATTTATGAAGGTTTTTAACTAATAAACCACAAACGAATAATATGAGAATGGATAATTTTAAATTCAAACACTTGAATTTGAACTAATAAATTAAGTGTCAAAATTTAGCATAACAAATAAGGTTATAAAACTATGAAACCAAATTCTCAATTTACAATAAAATTATTATGGTTGCAACAAAGAACTCATTCGCACGATTGATTCACCCCCCCACCAACAAAATAAAACCTTCTAAATAGCAAGTCATTAAAATCCTTGATATTCACTTAACACATATGCTTTTAACATTTGTGACAAAACTCTTCAAAGAACTCTTGAACATAAAACATTTTCTAAGACATTGTTTCATTATAGAAATATTTTAAGATCATTAGATGCGCTTTTACTTAATTAATCTACACATATAGAGAAACTTTGATTATCTTACTAAAGTTCTCTTTATTAAACAATTAATTAAGTTGGTGGTCATAATGTAAGCTATAAAGATTATAGATCTCATCTTTATGGACAGTGGTAATCATAATTGTTTATTTCATATTTTTCCTTTTACTTATAAGTATAGTTGATGTAAAAACGTCAACAAACTTAATAAGGAAAAATGTCATAATGAAATATATAAGAGATTACCGTATCCTTTTTAATTTCAAGATCATATAAAAGCTTACAAACACTATAAAAATGTAGACCTTAATGATGAGAAAATTATTTAAAAGTGTACTTTCACGTTTTATTATCGAGTTTATAAAATTAAACTTTATCATAAAACATGCAATCCGATCTTTCTGTAATCCTCATTGATGTGTCATTATATCAACAATAGGAGGTACGAGATGATCGTATCATAATGTATGTTGAAATTCTTTATGACCATAGTAAACATTAGTTTACCCTTTTAAACATGTTTTAAATATTTAGTGGTTACAAGAACTTATAAATGGTTATCTAAGCAAATGACTAGTACTTATGCACATAATGGACTATTCAAAATAAGGACTATATCAAATTATTAACTTAAAAGTATAACTAACCATAGGGCATACGTTAGTTATTGGAATCTAACCACAACACAAAATTAGATTCACATAAGAAGTTTGATGTAATTGTTAACTTCTCGTTGGTTCCATTAACAACCCATTAATAACTTCTATATTTAATTATGCAAAATCAATCAACAAAATATTTAACCTTTGGGCAGAAATATTTGTTAACTGATTATTTAATTTGCATATATCAAATTATTAACATAAAAGTATAACTAACCATAGGGAAAATGTTAGTTATTGGAACTTAACCACACCATAAAATCATATTCACAAAAGAAGTTTGATGAAATTGTTAACTTCTCGTTGGTTCCATTAATAACTCATAATAACTTCTACATTTAATTATGCAAAATCAATTAGCAAAAACTCACCGTTGGGCATGAATTATTTGCTAACTAATTATTTAATTTGCAAAATACCGTTTGATGGTCAAAATTATGATTATTTCCGTTAGGGCAATCCACAATCTCAAACACACCAACACGTAACTTAGTATGACTTTAATTCACATAATTGTTTTGATTAAGTGTTTTCCGTTGGGCCAACACTAACTTCGATAATTCTGTAGTCCCATAAGTATTATCGATTCATTCACTAAACTGTTAAACCAGTAGCCTTCCCTGGGCATGACAACTAGTTTAACAAGTCAAGTATCGACAAGACATGTTAAAAATAATTACAAACATGTCAATATCCCTTTATTACTGATTAAACCTTATGCAAGAAAAACACTACTAAAACCCTTTGTTTAAATTTAAAACATTAGGAGTCGTGTTAAATGGTTTCTGTCTAAAGACAAATTGTGAATAGTCGCGATTAAATTTATCTACAAGTTTATGACAAGAATTTAGATATTTCGTGTTGTAACCAAAACGGATTGTCACACACCTGAGATTTCAGGTCAATATTTTAACCTTTCCGACAATTATTTTGACTTGTTAATACGTATCGTTGAAATCTGGCGGTTTACCGGGAAGTAAATCTGAAAAACGTCATCGGACGCGTTCCGGCATCAGATATTCATTAGTTTAGATATTATATGAGTTATTTTATCTTTTATAAGTGTTTCGTAGTTTACGTTCACTCCCGGTATTTATTTTTACGCTTTATTGTTTAAATTGCGTTTTTCGCGTTTTTGACCTAACAGAACCTCGGAAACTCGAAATCTTTTCGTGTAAACTTTAGCTATCGTCCATCTCATATTCTTAAGTGAAAATTTTCGTTCATATCCCTCCCCCTATACATATGGACGCCTAAACCCAAAACCAAATGCAAACATAAGCCTTGAAATTAAATAAATGGCATCTTTTCTTGAATTTCTTATGCATGTGTGTGAAAGTGACGCATGAGAGTGTCCATTTCATGCACAAGTATCACCATTTGACCAACAACATGTGACTTTGTTGGACTCATGCAACCTTGACTTGAAATTCAATCGAAAAGACCAGGTATAGATCATCCAAGACTCAAAAAATGAACCATATGGTCCTTGTGGCTTAGTTTGGCCGAGCAAACAAAACCACACACCTTTGGTGTGTGTTGGTCACTTAATACTTATAACCATGTAACCCTAAACCTTCCTTGGCCTATAAATACCTTACATTCTCACAACTTAGGGTTTCTAATTCATTTTACAAGCCACCAACAATTTTCTTCTCTCTTTTTCCTTCCTCTTGGCCACGGCATACATACACACATATATACTTTCCATAGTTTTGATTTCTATCAAGATCCACTCAATCAAGTCATATTCAAAGTTACCTAGGTGTTTGAAAGTAATTGGTTTCTTGATTAAGGGTGTTTTGCTTATAAGAGCTACAAAATAAGGGTTGGATTTTTATTAGTGTTTTATAGATCTATTATTTTGGGGTATAGATCTTGTGATTTCACTACTTGTTCTTCATTCTTGTAAGTATCTTGAATCTTTCTTTGTGGTTTTTTTACGTTCTTCTTATATGTTCAAGATCTATACATCAATATGTTGTGTTTTAATTTTTGAAAGATTTTAAAGATAATATTTCATAAATAATGATACTACTTTATTTTACTAGTTAAATATATGATCTTGGGAGATTAGAGTTGATGATGTTTTGCAACAATAGAAAATAAGGATTAGGTTAGATTTAAGTGTGGTTTTGTTGTAGATTAGTTGTGAATGGAGATTATGCTAGATTAAGCACTATTGTGAAGTTTGGGTGGATTTTGGTTACGTTTTTTGCAAAAAGTGATTGTTGTCCCGAATTTGTTTTAGGGTTTTGGTCGACCTAAAAAAGTTTTCATTAGGCATAAAAGTAGTTTTTGGAGAGCTTGTTTTGAATAGATAGTTTTTCATATATCGCACATTAAAATTGGATTTAAAACGACCAAGTTATAGCCAAATGAAACTTTAAACATTTTTCGACAAAACCGGATGAATAGTGTGCTGATGTGAATAGGAAAAAGAGTTTTCGCACACTTTCGGACATTTTTGGACTTTCTAAACACTAGCGAAACATATAGTAACATATATATATTGATTAGTATCATTTAAAGACGCCGTTAGCATGTTTTGAGAAAAGCGATAAAGTTACTAAAAACAATAAGTTTGGTAAAAACTTAGCGAAACGGACATAGACGTTAAACGATTAAGGCTAGTTAGTGTGTTTTGAAAATATGGAAACTTAATAAATATAGGAGACGGTATTAACGTTTTGAAACTAAAAACTTTCCTAAAATATAAACTTTCTAAAAATAGTAATTTTTGGATTAAACTCCGAAACTTAACGAAAAACTATATGATTTCATTTCATCATGTTTTGTTAAACAAACTAAAGCAAACACACATGGATGTCTTTTGGTGATGAACATATTGCCAATTCTGGCATCTTTCCGTAGTTATAGACGCGTTATTATTCTATGGGGGGGGGGGGGGGGGGGGGGGTCGCAGGCTAGATTTCTATATCATCATTTACTTGCGTGATTATCGTTTTGCTCAATTTGCTAAGGTGATTGCATAGCCCCATGTTTACTACTTACTTTACTATTTTGGGTGAGAAACATTGCTTGTTTTTAAACTATAGACATAGTTACTTTACGTTTCCTTTTCCTGATTACGTATTGCCTAAGTAGCGAATAGACCACTAATGCCCGAATTATCATGAACCGTCAATTGCTTAACTGACCGTACTGGTTAAGTGAGCGCAAATGTTGTAAATAGATCTATTGTGAGTAATTATCCCTATCCGGGTAAGTAGCGCTTACTAGATTCGGAGGTCCGAACAAATGGGATATATACCAGTCGAATGCTCATTAGTGATCTTGTCCAGATACCTTTAGGGCGTGGAATACTATTTGGCATATAAAATGCTTCCTTTTAAATTGAGCTTCAGTGTCATGAGCTTAGTGCAACAGTAATACATTCTTTTTTATGTGAAAGTTGTTATCTGTAATAACTGACACTGCGACAGTGAACTTGTGGTCCACTTTACAATTAAAATTTCAACTCTATGAATTCACTCAACTTTATGATGATCGTTTTAGCAGTTTTTCTTAGGTACTTACTGTGGATGTTCTTTGCATGCTATTTGGTGTCGATATGCATTGGGGCCGATTTTCAGAAAGCTATTAATCACAATTTAAACAACATAGTCAAGTTCTAAAACTTTTTAATTCGCTTTCGCATATTATCTTTAAAATCTTATGTCAAAACTTTAACTATTTAATTAATGCAACAGTGTTGGATATTCAAACGTACCCTTAAAAGGGTCGTTCTTTGTATCTTGTGTAATGTACCCCCAGACACTGTTCTGACTAGGCCCGTTTTGGGTGAGACAGTGAGGGTCAAATAAAAATAATCACATCCCATTAATATATAAATTGTCTCCTAAACTATTAAATTTTTCTTCAATTCAATGCGCCTCATATTCATGAAGCCCTCGCCTTAGTCTACACCTCGCCTCAAGGCTCCATAAGCCTTTTGTGCCTTAGTGCGCCTTGAGCCTTTCAAAACATTGATATTTCCAGTTAATATTATATACAATTACGTCGAGATGACCATCATAAAAATTAATTTGGACACTCAAACAAAAGTCATGGAATATATACACAATTAACCTTGGTCAGAATATACTCTTAACATAATGAGTACAAAAGAAAACCACTTAGATGTGACAAATTTTACTTCACAAAACAATATATTTATGATGGTATTAGATTAAATTAATGGCAATAAAACATAAGATATTTACAAGTATACTTAAGATCATTCATTAACTCATTAGAATTTTGCACGTATACGCATCAACAATTTGGGCTACCACGTTAAATGTCAAAAAATAGCCACGATTAGTTTTCATGTTTATCAGATATTTTTTTTATTTCTTTTCTATGATTGTTAAGGAAAAAAACATTTAACTCCTTGTCTTCTTTTAATCAAGATCTAGAAAAAGAATTCAGTCGATAACCTTTAATTTCTCACATTGAGAGTACGCGGTTATATCATAAATCATTAATACTAAGATCATTACATCGTTACATATTATGATTTATAAACCATGCTCTGATGCTACATATTGATTAATTTATCCCAAGAAACATTTAATCATATTGATTAATATCCCAAGAAACATATAATCATAATATGAACTATCAAATAACATTAAGCATAATTGTAATGACCCGCATTTTGAAAGTGTTAGTACAAAATATGTCACCGGGTATGAGATGGTTCAAGATTGCTTGTTGGGTCGGGCCGGCAAGCCATCTCCGGGT
>BQNB010168829.1:0-13847 GCA_026074375.1 Tanacetum coccineum
GTAACAATTCTTTGCAATAATTATACAAAATGGGTTAATTACATGGGATAAATGATTTTATAAAATAGACGTTATTTGATGTCATCAAATATCTCCCTACTTGAATCCTACTTGTCCTCAAGTAGCCTTTAGATGTTTATAAAAATGTATCCCTAAGGATATTTTCCGTTAAAGAATTTATTTGATCTATTACAAGTACACAACCAAACACCTCACGAAATAGGAGGATGAAAACATTAAAATCACTCAACTAATCTATGTGGTACATGTAACTAATTCTCTTAATTGCTCGGTCATGACGGGTTTTCTATCATAAGCTTGGCAAGGATACACATCTCCACCGCTAAAGCTAAGGAGTAACAAGTTTATAAAGGTAAATATGGGTTTGTATGATAAGGCTTAGGGTTGATCATTCTTCAATCTTTCACCAGAAGTACCACTCCAACAAGGCAGCTGAAGCACACATACATGGCCGTAACGACGGAATAGACATGTGTGTTCGATCACATCCTCATTTGAATTTAACCAACGGTTAGGATGAAGAATGATATAGGGTAGGGACCTTTTAACTTTCACCAAAAGTCGTAAACCAATAAGGCAGCTGAGACATGTAGACATGGCCATAATGACGGAATAGACATGCATGCTCGTACACATCCTCATTCGCGTAAAACCAGCGGCTAGTCATTAGGAAAGAGAAGTAAATTGTTGTTAAATAAAAATTACGAAACAAATAGATTAAGTCTAAAATACAAGTTGCTAGACACTTTTTCCCGACCGTTACCATGATAAAGACACAACTATTTACAAACGTCTTGATCATAGATAAAAAACAACAACCTAAGTTGGCGTTCCTGTAATGGTCAACTTCCCAATCATCCCATACTTTACATACTTTTACAAGACAAGTGCCGATATCTACCACTTTATACAAAACTTTACATCGTTGACTTATAAGACGTATCAACGAATAATCAATCCTTCATGTAATTCCTTCTATCTAAGCTTTTGCAAAACGATTATCTTCAAACTTTTCCTCCTCTTTTTTTGTTGCAATTTTTCTAATTTTTTCGTTTTTCCAACATATACTAACTACAAAACTCGGTGTAATTTCACCATCTTCACGATCATAATAACTCCGGATAATTCCTTTCCTTTATTCTTTGGACGTTTCCATTTAATTGCGATGGTAGTACACAAATCATGAGTCTTTGACTTTAATATATCATTCCCATTTGCGCATGGCAATTCTTACAACCTTACCAAAGTTAGAAAAAATTTTGCACAAGACTCGGGAAATAATAAACTTTACACTTTAAAAAAACTAGCTAAACTATAAAATTAACTTAATCTAACAGGATAGGGATAAGCGTATAAGGTGTAACGAAACAAACAATTGATGGTATTTTCCTAAGGATTGGCTCTAAGGGTTGTTCTAGGTATCTTTACTCTATAAAGTGAGAGTAAACAAAAAGGGTTTTATTTGGTGGGGGTTATATAAATACCGGTGTTGTAGTTAGTTAATAGCAAACATGTAAAGGCGTTTTTGGGTTGTAATCCTAAAATTTTTACCAATTTAATACAAGTTACTCCCATCTAAATTCCATAGTACTCATCATTGCTGTCTCGTAGTGATATACCAAGCCAAGTTCTAAAGTCTACTACATCACCGGCACACTCATATTTTATGGAATTTGGGTAAACATTTGGAAACGGATAGGTTAAATGTCTCAAAATATCTAATATAGGGTTTTGTTTGGGGTTATGCATCATGTATTTTTCACAAAAAAAGTATGGGCTGATGAAAAAAATTTAAATTTGAGGCATATTTAAGATTTTAGTGTGAAATATATGGGACAAGTAAACATTCTAATTCATCCCCCCTCTTGGATTATACAACGTCCTCGGGCGTTATATATTAAACTTTAAATACGAGAATTAAAAGTATTAGATATGAGAAACTCCTGTTTATATTCTCAGGTAGATTTCTCCATGTAGGTTTATTAAGCAAGATTGTGTGTTGAATAGCCATCTTAAAGTTTCAAGACTCTAACACTTTGAGATCTCCAGATTTGTAAATTCTCCACCAATATTCGTCGATATTACTTTCACGAGATCCTGTGTAAAATAGGAAAATGTGCATTCCTATCTTGGTATCCACGGTTAATTTAAACTAAACTAAACAAACTAAATACGAGTCAGTCTGGTGAATACGTCGTATCATGTGCATGAATACACCGTACAACTGACAATAATGTTTTTAAAGTGCATAAAAAGTAAAGACTGATAACGTCCAAACAATCAATACGCCGTACGGTATGGAGCGGATATGCCGTATTGATGTCTGGGAAGACAGACTTGATAAAATTATATAACATTCCGGGTTGTCTCCCAGGAAGCACTTTTGTTTACAGCAAAGTCTTTAAGTTAGACTTTTCTTCAGCTTGTCTTGACTCAGCTCTAGTTACCATCCATCCTTCGTCCATCATGCGAACGATTTCCTAGTATGCTCGGATGCTAATAATCTGCTGTTCTTTCAAAATCGTCGTTTTCTTCTCTTTAACAACAGAATACTCTTCATCTTGTATGATTGAATACTTTTTCTCTCGAATCTTCTCATATTGCACACGACAGTTCATGAGTTTCACATAACTCATGTCTTTTAATCCATTGAGTTTTCATTTCTTATATTTTATTTCATCGTGACCGTGGTAGGTAAATCTCATGGGCTTTCCATCTTCTCCAACCATCATTGGCATGAATTCATCATCACTGATTAAGCAATTTCCATGCATTAGCTTACCTTATTCCTTAAAGCTTCTTCTTTTAGCTCGTCATCCTCCAAGGCTTCGTACCATTTATAATCTTGATAATGAAGTGAGTTTCCAATAATGTAAGCTCCAAGTAAGTTTCATCCATTACAAAATCAATCATTCCTCCAACTACATGTTGGCCATTCTGAACATCCAGTTTTATAGTTGAAAGGCTTGCAAGTATGTTTGACTGGTTTCGATTCTTTCCATACTCAAGTGTCAGTCTATGGTTTCTCATCAACCCATGGTGTGTCTCTGTTCCATTCATAGATCCAATCATCCTTATATTCTTCATAAGTCTTGAATCCCTTAATGTCTTTAGTAAGTAAGTTTGGATCGATTTGCAAAAGATAGTTAAATTCTATGAAGGCCTTGCACATAGGCGTCTCAAAATCAAATATATTAGTGTCGATCCTAAAGACTTCAGCGACTTCATCTTCATTATCAGAAGATTCTTCATTGTTGGGAATTATATTTGAGTTGATAAGACAAAACATATGAAAGATGAAGGACTTTAAAGACAAAGGAGGAATTCTTCAAATGATGGAAGATTACATAATATTTCCAAGAAGATAATTATAAAAGTTAGGAAGATTTAGTTGTTTCCTAATACTTATCCTTTGTAAACCTAATATCTCTAGTATATAAAGAGATATAGGTCGTATATTTTTCTGTGTGTCAAGATGTAAACATCCAGAAAAGAGTGTGTGTGTCTAGGCGTGTTCTACACAATGTAGACGCCTAGTTTTGGTTGGTTTAGCCTCAAGGATATTTGATTCCTTGTTATAGTTTAGATAACATGTTCTAACATTGATCAAGGTAGAATTGAGGCTTGTAGTAGTCATGTATCATAGTGAAGATAATGATGAAAACCTTGTTAGAGTAACATTGATTTGTTTTTATTCCGCTGCATGTTATTATCATTGTTATTCATCCTAGATGAGGTCTAAACAACCTCGAGCTATAAACAATCCAAGAACTATCACATGTTTTAGTTCCAACAGGTGGTATCAGAGCCTCGTGGCTTTTGATCTAGGATTTACAAGGTGTTTTTAGTCGATTCCACAAAGGTACAAGTGTCAAAATTTTGTTTATAGTTATTATGCTTAATTCGGTGTAATTAGGGTTTTGCAAACCCTAATTCTATAAAAATAGAGAAGTTCTTGATGGCAGCTTTGTGATTCGTTGTGATGATGCTCATGATTCATGGTGATGTGATTTTTATTTTTGGTAATGGTGTTTATATACCATGTGATTAAATTTTCTATTCTGAGCAAATTTGGTATACAGGTTCTTTTTCGGTGATGGCAATTCGTTGCAACTAGGGTTTTCCATAAACCCTAATTTGGTTAGCAGCAAACGATTCTCAATGCTTCTATCATTTGTTTGTATACTTTTTGGTGATTAATTGCACGTGTATAATGACATACTTTAACCCTAATCCTTAGGATTTTGGTTTATCTTTTGCATCAGCTGATACAAACCCTAATTCAAGGATTTTACCTATATTAAAGGTTGACACAAGGGTTGTGGATATGATTGTTACTTTGAATCTGTTGGTGTGTGTACATCGATTAAAACTTACTATTATGTTTTAATTTGTTCGCAACCCTAAATAGAAGCTGAGTTGGTGTTAAAGGTTGCAAAGTCTGGTTATTGACAATTTTGTTTTCTGAAGTAAAAGCAGCATGTATCATGAAGGTTTGTGAGCATGTTGTTAACATCAAGATATAGGGTTGATATATTGGTAAGCACTTTCGACTAATCATGGATGTTTAGGTTTGAAAAGACACAGCAGAGCATTTCTCTTGAAGTGGATTTGAAGCAGATTGTTATTGGTGGTATGACGAGTAAGGTTACTTCTATATGGTTAAGTATCCAAGTTTATATGTTTTTGCTGCCAGGAAGTATATTAATACTGCTTGTTTATTGTTAGTACTGCCATGAAAATTAATACTGCTCGTTCATGAGTTTGTACTGCTAAGGATATACTTAGTACTGCTCGAAGAAAATTTAATACTGCTTGCATCGTGTTCTTCTACTACTAGTGTTAGCAGTTAAAACTGGTTGGGATCGATGTTAATACTGCTTTGATAGTTTGTGCTGCTGCTCGACATAGTTACAGCTGCTGTTTGGTGTTCGTTCATCAAGGGTTATAATTACTTATGGTTGGGCAGTGAATCATAGAAACAAAAATGGGCCAGATCAAATGTATATTGAATGTACACTTGGGTCATATACAAGTTTTATGATGGATTTGGATTGACACATATGGGCCTTAGTATCTGAATGATACAAATTACTTGTCTTTGTGCCCAAATTTATATATTTGGTTAACTTATGGTATCTTTCTGATGATGACATGATTTTTAACTAAAAGGTTTTGATAAATGCTGTCAATTTACGATTAGTACTGCTTTGTATGTTTATACTGCCAAAGGGAGGTTTGTACTGCTCGTTGAAAGTTTCCACTGCCAGTTCTAGTAGATATCGAACAACACACACATAATGGTTATCGGATACAACAGAAAACCAAATTTATTTTTTGATTGCTACTGATTGGTTTAAAGGGAAGATGACAAATTGGTTCTTAAACGTTTAAAAGGCTCGTATTTATTTAGATTAATTGATTACGAAGAAAGTTGTTTATTACTTATTTGAAGATGAAGTAGAATTACTTGGGTATGTGTTCTTATTATATCTTAAAGTGGGTGTTACACTTTGAAGATAACTTGTTCGTGCTTAGAAACGATGTGACGAAGACTTGTCAAAATCTAGCAAAGGTGTGTGATTTTTCTTATGGTGCTCAATGCTCACATTTACTATCACTTAGTACTTAGTGTCTCATAGAAGATGAGGATTTTTGTCAAGAGATTGCGATCTACTTATACTTTGGTCTTGGTATGAGTTTGACGTCATGTAGATAGTATAAGATATAAGACACAAGTTTGGGTTGTTCTACTTCAGCATCAAATTGGTAATACTTAGTTTTCTTCATTAGTAATCATTACATAAAGCCTACAGAATTTGAAGATTCAAGAAATGGTTAACATATGGGTTTCAGGGGAAGCTTATAGTTAAAATGTTTAACCATTTATATGCTACATCGAGGTGAAGGTTTTTACTACTGCTAGTTATTATTACCAGTGTTGCAAAACAAGGTCTACAAGGCTGATTAATCGCCGATTACGCGCTACAAGGCCACCAACCTTTCAGATTAATGTAACATGGTCAAACAAATAGGTCAACCGTGGTCAACGGCGATCAACGATGGTCAAACTTGTCGGAAACCTTCCGATCTTGCTGGAAGCATCGAAAACTCATCGTAAGCTTGTTTTGATCACTTATAGTAACTGTTTAAATCTATTACAAGTTTTATTAGAAAAAAGTAGTGCCAATAATATCAAAAACTTGTCAAAAATACACAAAAATTGCGGCAAATACCCAAATTTTGCTAGAAATGCCAATCTGATTAATCGTCGATTAATCCCGCCTAGACCGATTACAAGCTACAAGGTGGTCGACCGCCCGGCTAAAGATTCACGATTTTTGCAACCTTGAGTATTACTACTGCTAGTTTAAGTTTATACTGCTCAAGTTCATTTATCTTAAGGCGCGTCATGGAGGGTAATTTGAGTTGTTGGAAGGCTGGATTAGAAGTGTGATAGTGGTTTGTGGTTGTCAAAATCAAAGTTGCATACTTTAGTCCCCTATTTGATTATGACAAAAAAAGGGAAGAAGCCGTTACAAAGATGATTTGCAACTTGAAGATCCTTGATGGTATAGTTTCAGGGGAAGAAGCTCGTGCTTATTATGGTTTTGTTATTATCAACTAGGGGAGGATTGTTGGAACTAAAACATGTGATAGTTCTTGGATCATTTATAACTCGAGGTTGTTTAGACCTTATCTAGGATGAATAACAATGATAATAACATGCAGCAGAATAAGAACAAATCAATGTTACTCTAACAAGGTTTTCATCATTATCTTTACTATGATACATGACTACTACAAGCCCCAATTCTACCTTGATCAATGGTAGAACGTGTTATCTAAACTATAACAAGGAATCAAAGATCCTTGAGGCTAAACCAACCAAAACTAGGCGTCTACATTATGTAGAACACGCCTAGACACACATACTCTTTTCTGGATGTTTACATCTTGACACACAGAAAACTATACGACCTATATCTCTTTATATACTAGAGATATTAGGTTTACAAAGGATAAGTATTAGGAAATAACTAAATCTTCCTAACTTTTATAATTATCTTCTTGGAAATCTTCTGTAATCTTCCATCATTGAAGAATTCCTTTTGTCTTTTAAGTCCTTCATCTTTCATATGTTTTCTCTTATCAACTCAAATATAATTCCCAACAATCTTCCCCTCGTTGATAATGACAAAACCAAAATAAGCACAAACTTCCCCTAAAGCTAATATATATATATGAAAGAATAATAAAGTCTGCAACTTTTATTTTGACAACCACAAAACACTATCACACTTCTAATCAACTTATACAACTCTAATTACCTCATGACGCCGTCCTTAAGATAAAAGAAACTTAAGTAGTAGAAACTTAAATTAGCAGTTAGTAGTGTTTAATAATGGACTACAGTAGTAAAAACCTTCACATCATATGGTGCATGTAAATGGCAAACACCTTTTTTTTTCTTTTTGGCCTTTTTTCTAAACTTTTGTGACTATAAAGCTTCCCCTAAAACCCTTATGTTTAAACCTTTCTTGAATCTTTATTTTGTAGCGCTCTTATGTACATGATCACTGTTGAAGAAAATAAGTATAACGAACTTGATGTAGAAGATAGAACAACCACAAACTTGTGATTTCTTATGTCTCTGTACTATCCACGTGGCTCCTAAACTTACTAATAATATGTGAAATATAAGTAGACCACAATCTCTTGACAATAATTCTCATTTCTATGGACACCAGGACCAAAGTGATAGCAATGTGAGCATTGAAGCACTCGTAACTTTGTAAATCTCACACCTTTGCTAGATCGTCAAGTCTTCGTACTCATTTCTAAGATATTTACGAACTCAAGTTATATTCAAATTGTAAAACCAATTTAGTATGATAAAACAACAAACACCAAATAAGTTCACTTCACCATCAAATTGGTGATAATATCCATCTTCTGTAAAGCATTTATTCTAAATAAATTTGAGCTTTAAACTTTTAAGAACATTTAAAACTCAAAAACCAAAACAATAGTTAGCTCCCATTATAATGAAGATACTAGTTCAATCCGAGATTCAAACAGTGTTTGTTGTCCAACATCATGCTAGCAGTATAAATATGGAAAGACATCATTACTAAAAAGAAACAAGAAGTACTAACTTAGCGACGCTTTTTGTGGTCTCAAAATAGTCACGAATTCGTCACTAATTTGAATTCTCCTTCCTCCCAAATCTGTTTAGCTCACATTATCTGTCACTAAGCTGTCACTAAAACTGTTACGAATCTGTGTACTCTTTCCTCCCATATCTATTAGTGACACTTTTTCTGTCATTGAACTGTTGCTAAACTGTTACTATTCTTCAATTTACTAGCTTGTTAATCCAAGCAGTAGTAACAAACCTGTTGGCAACTCTAATCATCATAACACGATCCACCAAACATCTAGAATACTACCACGTTTCAAAAGCCCAAATACTACTACTTCATAAATGGCTAGCAGTACTAAATCCAAAAGGCTTATGACTTAGTACTGTTGGCAGTACTAAAAATAAACGTAGGCAGTATTAATTCTTCAAGGCAACAATACTAACGAATATGAGCAGTATTAACATATAACGTGCAGTAGTAATGTATACTGATCCAATTAACTTACGACTGTTCCTCTTTAAAACCTAGCACCAGTTGTATATAAACAGTAGTAATTTACCTCTTTAACATTACTTGTAAATGAGTAATAGTACCACAATTGCATTTTTCCTTTACATCATATTTGTCACCAACAGTAGTAATAATGCAATCATCACGTAGTATCAACAGTAGTAATAATGCTAGCAGTATAAATATGGAAAGACAACAGTACTAAAAAGTAACAAGAAGTACTAACTTAGCGACGCTTTTTCTGTCTCAAAACAGTCACGAATCCGTCACTAATTTGCATTCTCCTTCCTCCCAAATCTGTTAGCAACACATTATCTGTCACTAAGTTGTCACTAAACTGTCACGAATCTGTGTACTCCTTCCTCCCATATCTATTAGTGACACTTTTTCTGTCATTGAACTGTTGCTAAACTGTTACTATTCTTCAATTTACTAGCTTGTTAATCCAAGCAGTAGTAACAAACCTGTTGGCAACTCTAATCATCATAACACGATCCACCAAACATCTAGAATACTACCACATTTCAAAAGCCCAAATACTACTACTTCATAAATGGCTAGCAGTACTAAATCCAAAAGGCTTATGACTTAGTACTGTTGGCAGTACTAAAAATAAACGTAGGCAGTATTAATTCTTCAAGGCAACAGTACTAACGAATATGAGCAGTATTAACATATAACGTGCAGTAGTAATGTATACTCATCCAATTAACTTACGACTATTCCTCTTTAAAACTTAGCACCAATTGTATACAAATAGTAGTAATTTACCTCTTTGACATTACTTGTAAATGAGTAACAGTACCAGTTTTTTCAACAATTTTTCACAATCTATTTTAATAACGGACAACGAGATAAGACACTTAAACCTAATAATCAACAAGCTTCACGGTAGCTCTTTAAAAGAATTAACTTTTAAAGGTGAGCCGTACGTCGCTAGTGACACAAAAGGTAAGTTTTAAATCTTTGGTTCGGGAACTTATTAATGGATAATACTTCAGTTGAAAGTATTATATGTTGGTGTTCTTTTACCAACTTGATGATTTTTATTGATAATTAAGGACAATTTTTTTATATTTTTGATTTTTCTTGATTTTTTTTTGGTTTTTATATATATAAATATACTAATAAAAGAAAAGGAAAAATATTTTTGTATTTTTGTTTTTTTATAAAGAAAATAACTCCACAAGGAAGGATCTTCAAAGCACTAATTGTCAAACTTCGAAACGACAAACGCTTATACACTCCTCCCCGGCAACGGCGCCAAAAATTGATTGTATTTTAAACTAACACCTTTTTATATATATAATATAATAAAATATATATATAATAAGGATAATCTAAAAAAATCAATAGAATCCGGGTAGAAGTATATGATGTTCTTGGGTCGTAGTCCCCAACGAGGAGTGAATTGGAAAGTCGCGAGTCGGTTTGATATTTGATGTTTGAATGAAAAAGATTTGAATTTAGTTTTCTAATTAAAATGCAAAAACGATTAAGGAAATCCTAAAAACGAAAGCTAAAATGATTTAAACCTAAAACGTAGACGGGAAAGTAAAAACGCGAGTTAAAGAAAACTAAATTATCATAAACTAAACCCTAAATGATTTTTTAAAGTTTTAATAATCCTAAATTACTGAATTAAAAGATATTTTAAAGAAAATCATTAAACGAGAATGTTTAAAGTTGAAAAACGAAGAAAACGAGAACGGGGATCGAATCCCGTTCTTTAAAAAAGTGAAATTTGGCAAAAATGACCCTACAAAAGTTTTTCTATTTTTCCTAAGTGAAAAATGATAAAAGAAAATTTTCTAAAAAAGAATTATATTTTTTTGATTTTTATTTGATTTTTAATAATTAAAAAATAGTTTTAAAGAAAATAAATGATTAAAAATAGAAAACAAAACAGGAAAAATCTCAAAAAATACAGAAAAATAGCTTGAAAGGAGCTCAATCTAAGAAAAATAAGTTGGGGTTCCCATCTTATTGGAATAAGCTGGGAAAAAGCAAAAAACGGCTTAAAGGCTAATGGGCTAAAAAGGCCTTATATGAATAATTGTTGCAACTTATGTTGGATGAGCTAATGTAGCACGTTGGTTATGAGGGTGTGTGTTTGGGACGCTTGTTAAAGGGAGAGGTCCAGGGTTCGAGCCTGGCCTCTCTCTTTTTATAAAAACTTTTTTTTCTTTTTTTTAAAACTTGTAAAACACCTAAAAATAAGCTAATTTAAAAAAGCACTTTTTACAAAACTTAAAATAAATAGAAAAATAGTCACAAAGAGGTAACAGAATGTGTTTTTTTTAACTATGGACCTAGAGTGCTTAACTGCTATTGCAATTTAAGACAAACAAGCACAAGCAAAGCTCAAATAAGCCAAGACAAATGGCTACTCTAACCTATAAGCTAATGCAACTAAAAATAAGCCAGAAGAAAAAAAAAACAGACAAATAAACACATAAAGAAGCAAATAAGCCAAAGGCACAAAATGCATACAAGCAGCCAAGGGGTATAAGAAAAGGAATTCCATAAATCCTTGAGCGCTATAAAAACAACAAACCCATAGGCGCCTACAATGGGATTGAACGCCCTAGCACCACACAAACTTTTCCTAGTGTAAAATCTTTGACACCACAGAAAAAACTATACGACCCATTATCTCTTTATTATTAGAGTCTAGTTTACAAAGGTTATAGTATTAGGAAAACAACTTAATCTTCTTACCTTTTATAAATATCTTCTGGAAAATCTTCTGGATAAATCATTCCTCATTTGAAGAATTACCGTCTTTGTCTTTTTTAAGTCTTATCTTTCATATGTTTTGTCTTATAAATTAATTTAATTCCACTTATATGGTGTGCGGTAGTGTGGTTGTCGAAGGGGTGGTGAAATGGAATGTCGGTGGCATTTGAGGAGACGTAGTGGTGAATGAAAGAAGAGATTATTTTGACATTTTTTGCATGTTGGATTGCGGCTTCGCAATTGACAGTCAGGTTTGGATTGTCAAAGTGTTGCATCACTTGACTTTTATTAAGAATGGTTTGGGTTGCGACACATTCTAGTTCTAGAGGAGATTGATTGGAGTTAAAGATGCTCAAAGTCCAGTAGGTATTGGTATAGGGAGTTGTTTGGGAGAGACCTTGAGAGTGACCTTGAGAGAGTGATGGTGGTGGTGGATTGGAGTTCCTTGGTGGAAGATCATCCAAAGTGGTTAAGTAAGGATGCGGTTCAAGTGGTGAGCTAGGAGGAGTGGAGAAGACAATAGCCCTAGGAACTAGGGGTGATATGTTAGTCCCTTGAGAAGGGACTGTTTGGCTAATTGTTGGCGGAGGGATTGTGAGAGCAAGGGTGGTATCTAAGGTGGTGCTTATAGGAATGTTTTGGATTGAAGAGGATTCATTTGATGAAAGATCAATGAAATCGGTTCCTGGTACTTTTCTTGGTGGATTTTGGGTGGAAGAGTTAGCACTTGAGGCCAAGAGGGTGATGATCAAGGAAAGGATTTTGAGCTCGTTATTTGCAGATTTTAGATGGTGATAACAAGCTCTTACTAGTGTCTAAATGTAATCAAAGTATGTTAAAGACGGATAAATGTCTGAGCCACTAACTTTTCTCTAAACTTAATCATTCGGTCAACTATTATAAGTAAAAGAAAGAACCAGGTATTGGGTTAGCTTAATACAAGTCTAACTAACATATTTATGAGCTTAGATCAGAAAGGTATCACCCAAAAACGAGCAAATGCTCTCTGTAGAACCGACAAACCCGATACCATTGGTTCGATGGAACCGGATTTGCTGCAGATGGAACTGGCTGTAGCAGCTAAAGTCCTAAAAAAATTATTTTTCTGGTAGTCGTCTAAACGCAATCCTAATCCTATTTTTCCATTTCATTTCTAGATCAAAAACCAGTGTTAGATGAACCTAGGCAAATAGGAAAAGCAAAGTGTTCTTAATAACAAAATCCTACAAAATCAAACGCTCCTTAATGCAAAAGTGTTCTTAGTCCTAAAAGGTTATACTAAACCAAACGTTCCTTAATAAGAAAACCAAACAATATAAGACATAAGATAACATCCATAAAGCTTGAATGATTAAGTTTAAGACACATCATACAAGTTTTTAAACATACAAAGAGAGATAAGAGAGATTATTCAAAAGTTTAAAAGTACCAAATGGTTTAAACCAAACAAGTTCATTAGACACAAACCCCTTTTGTCACTCATACCTTCTAGCACACCTTTACTTTTTCTTCTTCCCTATGTTGGAGAGGAAATGATCGAAACACTTGAACATCCCCTTGTTTTTTGGGTAAAGACTTGAACATCCCCTTGGTTTGCTTGAATCCTGGTGACTCTTCTTCTTTGATGGGTGGAAGTTGATTGATGTAGGGAATGGGGTCAAGCGTGAAGTTGTTCACGGGATCATTTTCTTCTTCTTAACGAGAAGAGGTTGAGGTTGATTTAGATGATTCAGAAGAAGTAGAAGTTGGAAGGCGAGGCCTTTTTCCACTTGGCATGATCCTGAAGACTCTCTTTTCGGAGAGAGGGATCATCACGTGATCCACAAGATAGTGATCATCCGAGAAGGCATGAGGATGAGCGACGCGAACATGCTTAAAAAGTCGAGTGAGAAGCATTCCATAGGGAAGAGTCATATCGGCGCTCTTGGTCACACTTCCATTCTTTTAGCAATGTAGTAGGCAAGATTAAAGTGTTTTCCTATGGTAAGACAGTAGATCATGTAGCAAAGACAAGCATTGGGATGGTCCTTATTTCCTGTGAGGCTTACGGCATTCTCACTAAGGATGATTTCCCATTTTTTGAGATTAGTTTTCAATTCATATATGACCATTTGGAAGGGGTCGAGGGTAACATCTACTCTTTTGACCTTGTGAGTATTACCAGGAGGTCTAGGATAGAAAAGGGCATCACAAATTAGCAAGGGATCCTCATGAGGGGTTGGATAAATGTCAGGTTTAGAATCAACACCATTTGGTAGGGATGAGATGGTCCATTCAAAAGTAAACACACATACTCCATGACAAGGAATACGAAGAATGCGGGTAAATTCCTCTAGACGAAGTGTGATTTTGACATTTCGAATGATGAAAGTGATTGAGAGGGTTCCATTCAAGCTACGAATAAGACAGACACATTTGTAGAATTGAAGA
>BQNB010168832.1:0-13847 GCA_026074375.1 Tanacetum coccineum
GTGGAGAGTGGTGGTATTCGATGGTGGTGATGGTGGCGTAAAGGGATGTTCGGAACAAGGGTTGTCAAGCCTTTATCCCCAAAAATCCCCACTCTAGGTGTTCCATAAGAATGGAATTGATTTGTATGAGAGTGTGTGAAATGAGGGAGCCTAGGTGGGTATTTATAGGCTTTTCGGGGGCGAAAGTGCACCGCACAAACTTATTTGTGTGCCGCACATCGGGAGTTAATGTTTTCCACACTTAATGCCATTAATTCTCTTAAATTCGATGAAAAGTGTGCCGCACATTTTTGGAAGTGCGGCGTACTTGGTGAAATTTCAGCACTTGGCATTTTCAAGGTTGTAGATAATTAAATTCTCTTCGCGTAGCCGCTTGAATCAACTAAAACGGAGTTCGTATGACCAAGTTACGGCCAAAACAGTGAACAGTTGTCGGGAGATCATGACCTTGAGTTATTTCTTTGTTTAAGATTCAATTCTTTGTGTATTCTTCCGTTTTCTTCCATGACACGTACCTAGAACATATAATAGCAAATATACTTGATTAAGTACCGAAAGTTCATGAGAAATGATCAAATATATATAAATAACGCCGCTGAAAACATGTATAATTCAGGCGTTATCAAAGTTACATTCCAAAAATGTCCATTGAATACAACGAACTACTAAAACATACTTTTGAATTCTTTAAAAATCGTTGCATTCACGAGGGTCGAGTAGTTCATCAAAACTTTGATTATTTGGTCTATGTTAGGTCCATGTTTGAGCATATCGAGTTTGATTGTCTTCTTGAAATAAATGAGCAAAATGTTCCTCGTTTCATTCTCGAGTTCTATAGTCAATACCGTATCAACTATGATTTGGAAGGTTAAATGTTTGTCAAGTTTGTCATTCAAAATCAACTCTTTTCTTTCTCTCTCGAAGAATTCGGTCAAATCCTTGGTATCCCTTACGAAGGTGATTGTTCCTTTTTTGACAAGTGGTCACTTGACAACTTGCAATATAGTGTCCTAATGGGTGGTCCTTATCAAACCAATCATCCTTCTCCAGATGACATCAAACTCTATGTTTAAATCAAACGAGAGGGTGTCGTCACTCGCATCCGTCATGACTAAGAGATTGTAGTTGAGGACAATCAAATCTTGACTCGTGAAATCACTGACGTTATGAAGACACGGGTCAACATAATTCATGAAAATGTCCTTTGTCTTGGTGGAAATCAGAATCATTTTCCCGTGTTTCTATGTCATATTCTCTATTGTATTGCTACCCCCACACGATACAATCTTGTATACTTCATTGCTAAATGAATAGAGTTTGTCACTAAACAAGCTCGGTTAATCCTACCCTATGGTATGTTATTAACTTGCTTGTTTATTCATGTCATGTCCGAAAATCCTGACTTGTCTAATGGTCCTTATGTCTTGTACGATCGTGTCATGCATCCTCTTACCGCTCAACAAGACCGAAAGACTCGAAAGGATTATGGCACGAGAAGAGGTCGTTCCTCCGCTTCTTCTTTATCTGCCTTCGGTCAACCATCCTCCTCTCATCCCAACGATGATGATAATGATGGTAATGACAAAGGGACCTCGCTTGCTAGCACTCCTTCCCCTACTCGTTTTGTTAATTCGTTGTTAAATGACATTCCTCAAATCTTTTCCAATCCACCCGATATTGACCCAAACATGGAAGCCTTCTATACTCGTCAAGCCGAAATCCTCAACCATCAAGTCCAATTGAGAGATGAGCAACGTGGTGGAATAAGGTCAATCGGGAAGGGCATTAAGAATTTGTTGAGGGGAAAGAAGAAGAAGTAAGCAATTTGGAAAATTGCTAAAGACAATTTATTTATGATTAGTACCAACTACTTATTAATTATTACTTGTTATTTAAAATTATGGTTTATTTATTAGGATTCTTAGTACTTAGACTAGGCAACGTAATTTACCTTGGATGATCTTTCAATTTTATCATCCTAAACTTATTTGCATGCAAATTGACACAATGTGCTTTCTATTATAATATTAAGATATTATGCATGCTTACTAATTTGTTTGATGAGATCCTATAATTGCTTTCTAAATAGAATGTAGAATAGATAGCTTTTGGATTTGAAGACTTGGAAGTATTAGGTGTTTCTTGGGGTCATAGGATTGGCTGCAAAAGGGAACACATAGGGAAACATTTTCTGTACAAGGTTTGAAAATCGGGAAAAACTAAAAAAAAAACGTCCCTCCAAAAAACGACCCCCATAAATACCAGGCGGCCCCCTTATATATCTGGGACCACCACCTATTTATAGGACTGCCACCAGGAGTCACGAGATTTTTCACTATGTCTCTCCTGATTTTTTGTGCAGTTGATTATCCTCTCTTTTAGACCCAGCTAGTATTTCTGCATTTTGATAAACCACTTTTTGATTCTCCTTCCATAATTCTCATGCTTTACCTCTTTAATCCCATTCACCCTAGTTAAATAATCCCTTTCACCATGTTCTTCTTCATCTTCACCTCTTCCATACATCCATGGCTTCCACTCAAGCCTCTTCCTCTAACCCTTCTAAGAAAATTAAACTAACCAATATTCTACCAAGACAACTCTTTGTGGACCTTACTAGTGAAGAAGATAACACTACCACACCTTCTCCTATAACAAAATCCTCCTCTCCATCTCCATCAAATGCACCATAAAAAACTCCATCAACCAAAGATACATCATCTACCTTTAGTACTACTCTTCCTCATTTGAGTCAAAACCTCAATCTTCACCTCCTTCCTCTAATAACACACTCTCTCCTCAACCATCTAATCCCTTTCTTGATGATATCATGGATGTTCCTCTAAGACCTTCAAACCTAATTCCACTCCAAAGTCATCCCTCTTTAGACATTACTATATCCTTGTCACCAATCACTCCTCTTGATCATATTCTTGATACCCCTTCACCACCTTCACCACAACCACCACCTCAACCACATCTCATGGATCATCCCATTTACTTCAACACATTTGACTATTATAGGGTGAATTATCTTTGTTGTTTGCACAACTGAAATCTCATTTTCTCTCTTAAAGGATAAGATGAACTTAATGTTTGCTCACCTTAAGTATCTTCTTACCTTCGCCATTGCCTCACCTTCTCCACCACACCTTTAAAAATGCTTCATGACACCACATAATGCTTAACCCTACCTTTTTCTCAAATTCATTTCCTATGAATCAAGAATCACCTAGGACTTATGAAGTATTTAGTTTATTAGTGTAATTTGTTTAACTTTGGTTCTCATGCATGAATCTACTTTATTATTGATTGTGCAAATATGGGCACGATCAGGCTTCGAAGGGATCAAAGAGTTCTTGTGGTGATTTCGGGATTGCCAAGTCTTGGATAACCTGTGTCAATACAAATAGAAACACTACGTTAAGTGAAGCGCAAGGGGTGTCCCTGCGACACCTCTGGGGTGAGAGTAAGTATGTGCTTTGTAATGCAAAGTAGAGTAAATAAGTATGTATGTGTGTCTTAGCCATACCTAGAGACCTCGCCATCTATTTATAGGTGTAGAAATGAGATGGAACGAGGCCTAGCACAAATGTCGGTAATCGTGGGGGTGTCCCACGATTTAAGGGATGATTCCAGGAACTGTATGCCATGTTCTCTATCTTGGCGGGAAAGCTTTTATAGAGAGGGAGATCATGGGTGATTGACTTGAACAAGTCTGACCTTTGCCCTAGTATTGTCGAAGGCCTTACCTCGAAGGGTTAGGGTCTTCGCGTGGCGGATTCCCATACTAGTAATCATCCTGAAGATGATTTTACGCCACTCGAAACTATTTGAAGATCTAATAGTACAATTGGGAAGAAGATCCCTTCGAGCTCGAAGGGGAGGCCTTCGAGCCGAAGAGGAGGGTACGTCATCAAGCCCCCCAGTCGAATGTAATGTATGCATCTATGAATGCATTGCTTTTGACTTCTCGAATAAAAACCAAATCTTGGGCCACTATCGAAGACTCATATAGGCGTACTGTATGCATTGAATTGTAAGCCCACTTGTCATGGGGTTAGTTATAGGTTTAAATGCAGATTACTCAAGAGTCAGGTCTTGGTTCTCGTGCACTTCACATCTAATTTTTACTCCTATTTGAAATCTGAATAATGTTTTAACATCCTACACATGGACGGCTGTAAAGTGTTTGATCGTCAACTATAAATTCTTCGCCGTAAACACTTATTTTCCTTTTACCGTCTTTTTTATCTTTCTACTTGTTTTCTTCGAATTGCTATGCAACCATCTCTAAGGTAACAAAATACTCGTCTTCTTATTCATTATGAGTGCCAAAGATTCCATAGCTATTTAAACTTGTGAGCTTTATAAGGAAGAGTTCAATGACTTTCTCGCACTCTACCCTATTCCTCCTATAAACCATGTTATTCTTCCTAAATCTAACCAAACTGTTTTTGATGGTCCTCCCGAATATGTCAGACTATACACTCAATTGTTTTCTTTTGCAAATCTCAGGCTGCCTCTCACTAGGTTTTTTTGTGAAATTCTTGAGTATTTTCATATTCATATATCTAGGCTTAACCCTTTTGGTTGTGTCAAACTGACTAACTTTGTTAGTATGTGCAAAGCTTATGGTTGTGAGCCAACCCTCGAGCTCTTTCGAGGGTTCTTTAATTTGTGTCGAGGTGGTAAATTGTTAACCTTCGCCAAGAGGCCTGAGAAACACATTCCTCATTTGTTCCTAAAGTCATCACCCGTATCGAGGGTTGGAAGGGGTATTTTTCTATGTTCAAAACTCCATCGACCCTAGAAAATACCCACAACTTCTTCTGGAACAAAATAAGTTTGACTCAAAATCCTACAAAGATAAGCTTCCCCCCAATATTAAGCAAAATCCCATGTTCCAACGTCTTGGTCGTTATCCTACAAGTGTTCGTGTTTTTCATGATCTCATTCTTTTCTTGGCTGGCCTCTAATCTTCGTGGGAACATGGCCAGCAACGACTTGCGATCTTAGTAGATGGCAAGGGTATTTATCCTCCTAATTTCTTTCCTCATCTTTCTTTTTGGCTAATATATGATTTACCTTTTCTTTATGCAGAAATAGATTTCAGGAACTTCGTCTATGCTGAGGATGCAGAAGATTTATCTTTTCTGCCCAATGAGCCAACCCCTGGCTTTGGTACAGGTTCCCCCTCCGTGTCAGTCAATATAGAACCTCTTAGAGCTGATGAGGAGCCTGCATTGCAGCCTACATTGCAGCCTGCTGAGGTTATAACAGATTCTGTAGGGAGTCTTAAGCTTGAATTGTTTGTTATTTACCCTGGAAGTGTAGCTACCAGGATAAAGGATAAGAAGTGTAAGACTAGGGGAGGATCATCCAGGCCTCCTGTGAAGAGAAAGCTTGCTTTTGGGTCTTCAAACTCTCATGCTACTCGTGCCAAGACTTCTACTTTGAAAGATGATGTCCTTTTTCTAACAGTATCTAATGATGACGAAGGTAAGCTTTCGTCTTTTGAGTTTTTCTCTATTGTTTTTGTTGCATCAGAAGTTCACCTAGTGTTTGCTTTTTTCTCTTTTTTAGGTCTCTCTAACGATCCTGAGCTTAAAGATGCTACTGCCTGCCATCTCAAGATTTTTTCTATTACTCCTCCAGCCAGGAAAAATCATTTGGATAATCATATAGACGTAGAGCTGTTGGATCTTCATGACCGCTGTTATGCTTGGCAAGCTGTTGTTGATAATGCTGTGAACAGGAGATTCCGTAAGTTGCTGGAGGTTATTGAGAAGCTAAGAGGGGAGTGTGATGTGATCAAAGAAAGGGAGAGAGCCCGGGAAGAAGAGTCTGAGATTCTCTGAGTTAAGTGTGAAGCTGCCATGTCTGACTTTAAAAAGAACCTAACCGTGATTGCCTTGCGGCAGAAGATATCCACTTTGTCTATCGAAGTAAAAGAACACAAGGCCAATCTTAACAGGATGATGTTGGAGAGCCAAAAGTGGGAAAGTTACCAGGCTAGCCTTTTGACTTTGGAGTCACAGATTTCTTCCTTAGAAGCTGAGAAGGCATGGCTGGAGGCTGTCGAAGTATCCCTTCGAAAGGAGGTTGTTGATGTGAAGCGGGATAAGATGGAGGTTGTCTCAAAAGTTGTTCCTTATGCTGCTATGGAACATATCCACAGCGATGATCTAGGTAGCCTAGTTGGCATGCTTGTTCTTCTGCTATCTTTTATGGGAGGTGTAAGGCTTTTGAGCAAGTTGCTGGAAGGAAGGAGCCCTTCGACTTATCGAAGGTAAAAGGCTATCACCCTTCGTATAAGAAGGAGCACAATCAGTTTGGTAATGATCTTGCTACCACTACATTTCCTTGGTTATCAGAATTTGTAGCAGATCCTTCAGCTCCTGTCGAAGTCTTACTGTCAAAGAAGCCTTCATCCCTTCAAAGGCCTGCTCCCTCGAAGACTCAAGATCTAGTTGCCTCTTCCTTAAAAGCCACTCCATCCTCTATTCTAGGTTCTAACCTGATGTCTCCTCCTACTAATGCTTCTGTTGTAAAGCCCCTATCTTCTCAGGTTGAATGAAGGTCACCATGTAGGTTATAATTTGGTCCTTAAGGGCGGCATGTACCATTGAAACAATTTGTGTTGGCATGTACCCCTAACTTTCTTGCACTCTACCATATTCCTCTTGCACACCATGTTATTCTTCCTAAATCCAACCAAACTATTTTTGATGCTCCTCCTGGATATGTCGGTATGTACACTCATTCGTTTTCTCTCTCAAATCTCAGGTTGCCTCTTACTAAGTTTTTCTGTGAAGTTCTTGAATATTTTCATATTCATATATCTAGGCTTAACCCTTTTGGTTGTGCCAAACTGACTACCATTGTTGTTATGTGCAAAGCTTATGGTTGTGTGCCCACCGTCGAGCTCTTTCGAGGGTTCTTTAATTTTTGTCGAGGTGGTAAATGGTTGACCTTCGCCAAGAGGCCTGAGGTACACATTCCTCATTTGTTTCCCAAAGTCATCACCCGTATCAAGGGTTGGAAGGGGCGATTTGTCTATGTTCAAAACTTCATCGTCTCTACCAAATACCTACAACTTCTTCTGAAACAAAATAAGTTTGACTCTAAATCCTACAAAGATAGGCTTCCCCCTAATATTGAGCAAAATCTCATGTTTCAACGTCTTGGTCGTTATCCTACAAGTGTTAGTGTTTTTCATAATCCCATTCTTTTCTTGGCTGGCCTCTAATCTTCGTGGGAACATGGCCAGCAATGATCTACGATCTTAGTGGGTAGCAAGGGTATTTATCCTCCTAATTTCTTTCCTCATCTTTCTTTTTGGCTAATATATGATTTATCTTTTCTTCTTGTATAAATGACTTTTAGGAACTTCATCTATGCTGAGGATGAGGTGGATTTATCTTTTCTGCCCAAGGAGCCTTCCCCTGGCTTTGGTGCTGGTTCCTCCTCCATGTCAATCAATATAGAACCTCTTAGAGCTGATGAGGAGCATGTATTACAACCTGCTGAGGTTATGACAGATTCTGGAAGGAGTCCTAAGCCTGAATTGTTTGTTGTTCACCATGGAAGTGTAGCTGCTCGGATAAAGGATAGGAAGTGTAAGACTAGGGGAGGATCATCCATGCCTCCTATGAAGAGAAAGCTTGCTTCTGGCTCTTCGAACTCTCGTGCTACTCGTGCCAAGACTTCTACTTCGAAAGATGATGTCCCTTTTCTTATAGTATCTGATAATGACAAAGGTAAGCTTCTGTCTTTTAAGTTTTTCTCTATTGTTTTCGCTACATCAGAAGTTTACCCAGTGTTTGCTTTTTTCTCTTTTTTTAGGTCTCTCTAACGTTCTTGAGCTTAAAGATGCCACTGCCTGCCATCCTAAGATTTCTGCTATTACTATTCCATCCTGGAAAACCATTTGGATAATCATATTGACGTGGAGTTATTGGATCTTCATGACCGCTATTATGCTCGCCAAGCTGTTGTTGATAATGTTGTGAACAAGAGATCCCGTAAGTTGCTAGAGGTTATTGAGAAGTTGAGAGGGGAGTGTGATGTGATCAAATAAAGGGAGAGAGCCCGGGAAGAAGAGTCTGAGAGTCTCCGAGTCAAGTGTAAAGTTGCCATGTCTGACTTCGAAAAGAACCCAATCGTGATTGCCTTACGGGAGAAGATATCCACTTTGTCTACCGAAGTAAAAGAACACAAGGCCAATCTTGACAGGATGATGTTGGAGAGCTAAAAGTGGGCAAGTTACCAGGCTAACCTTTCGACTTTGGAATCACAGATTGCTTCTTTGGAAGCTGAGAAGGCACGGTTGGAGGCTGTCGAAGTATCCCTTCAAAAGGAGGTTAATGATGTGAAGCGGGATAGGATGGAGGTTGTCTCAAAAGTTATTCCTTATGCTGCTATGGAACTTATCCACAGCGATGATCTAGGTAGCTGATAAGTGCTTAATTACACATATCTTTTACCTCTAAAAACGAGCTTAAATGACCAAAAACAGACAAAAACTGCCAAATATATGTTTGTTGGAATTGAAGGAGCCCTTCAACCTGTCGATGGTGAAAAGCTATCGCCCTTCGTATAAGAAATGCGCGCGCGCATGTACGGCGTCTGGTGCCAGTGGCGAGGGAGATGCTACCACTACTTTTCCTTGTTATTCAAATTTGTAGCAGATCCTTCAAGCTTTTATATCGAAGTCCTTACTGTCGAAGAAGAGCTTGTCCTTCAAGAGCCTACTCCCTCAAAGACTCAAGCTCTTGTTGCCTGTTCCCCGAAAGCCACTCCATCCTCTATTCTAGGTTCTAACATGATGTCTCCTCCCACTGATGCTTCTGTTGTTAAGCCCCTGTCTTCTCAGGTTGAATGAAGGTCACCATGTAGGTGATAATTTGCTCTTTAAGGGTGGCGTGTACCCTTGAAACAATTTATGTTTGCATGACTTAGGCTTCGGACTTAAGATAATTTATCCTTATTTGTAACAATGGTTCATGTAGGCCATTGTATTAACAGCTTATATTGGCCTTTCTGGCTAACTTTTAATAGAGGGACTGAGTCCCAAATTTTGAATAAGTGTGATATGTTCCTCTTATGTGAGGATTTGAGGGACTATAGTCTGACCCCTTATCTTTATAGATAATAAAATGCTTCATCAAGCGAAGGCTCAGGTTTGGCCTTAATGTTTTGACTAGTTGTTAATTTTTTTGAATGAAGGGTTGCGACCCGCTTCATTATGTCCTCAAGGCTTCAAAAGAAGCAATGGGGAAAGTTAACGTAAATTTTTGATGTTGTTTTTTCTCGTAGGGTCATGTGGCCTTACAACCATCCATTCGAACGTTGAACTTGTAAAATATAAGGCTCAAGTGTGGCCTTAATATTTTGACGAATAGTCAAATTTTTCAAATGAAGGTTTATGACCCACTGCCATCATGTCCACAGGCTTCTACAGAAGCATGGGGAAAGTTACATTAATTTTTGGATGATTATTTTTCGTAGGGGCGTTCATGGTGTGGCCTACAAATCCTTTCAAACGTTGAACTTGGTGATATGAGGCTCAAGTGTGGCCTTAAAATATTTTTTGTTGTAAATATCATACAAAATATTTAGAATAAATCTGTTTCGTTAATATCGTAGAAAGATTTACATCATCTCACGTAGGAACACTTCGTTTCCTATACTTTTTCAAATAGTCAAAACAATGACTTTTGTTTAAAAAGAAAAACTATAAAAGGTAAGTTTTACATGTAAAACTTACGAAGGCTTATACCCTTTGCTGTTTAAATCAACGAATGATCAGATGCGACAATGATTTTGTAGAGTTCCCCTTCGCGAACTTCACTTATCATGTGAGGACCCTGCCATACCTGGGGGTTTCCTGTATCGTTTTGCGAAAGTAAAACGAAATCTTCATTCTTATAAGTGGAGTGACTACTCCTTTCATTGTGGTACCTGCGAAGCTTGTTTTGATAGTAAGCCTCTTCGATTGAAGCTACTTCCTTGCCTTTTTTTTCTTAGTGACCTCCTTTGTTCTTCCCTTGTCATCTTTAGCAACAGCGTTTTCAGATATTGGGATTATGGCCTCGGAGCCGTAAGTTAGGCTGAACGGTGTCTCCTTTTGGATATTTCTTGGAAGTGTTCTATGTACCCACAATACTTGAGCTAGATCATCCACCCATCCTTGTTGGCTTCGAGTCAATTACTTTTCGATATGGTTCATTATTTCCATAAAATTACTAAAATACCCTTTGGGCCTTTCTACACCATTCGGATAACAAAAAGCCCAATTCAAAGCCCATTTCTTGTTTTTAAAACTACAAGGGCCATATATGTCAATTCCGGAAGTTGTTTTAACACTACACTTTGGAAAAAAAAAAGAAACACAAGGACTTGTATTGCAATTAACTCAAACTTTCAAACACAACGCGGGGTATAACTTTTCCCCCTAACCGTTTATAACCGTTTTTCCCGCCAAAACCCGAACAAACCCAACTTTCCCAAATCCCTTCCCCGTTTCTCCCAAACTACAAACCCATTCGTTTTTTACATTCTCCACGTCATTTTTACGATCCGTGGCTGCTTCACATTGGTGCGAACACATCCACCCATCACATCAACGACCATGTTTCAAAATAAATGAGAGATCAAACGGCTAGGATTGAAGTTTTCTTTCTTCTCGGTCTTTTCCTATAAATAGGAGCTTGTAATTCACGTTTTTTGAGTATAGTGATAGAGAGTTAGAGTTAGTTCAGTTTTCTTTGTAATTTTTTCTTTTTAGCCTGCGTGACTGTTCATCTTTGCAAATTAAGCTTTTAAATCTTTCAAGTCAGTTGTACTATTTGTTTCTTATCTTGTACTCTTCTTTCCTAAAGCAATTAATCTAATTGAGTTGTGTTTGTGTTTAAGTTTTCATGAAATAAGCTAGTTTTAGTTAAATAAGCTTGAAATAAGCTCAATATAGCTTATTCCGTTTTCTCTAGTTCACAAATTGTTCAAATGTTGTTAAAAGCTTTTTAAATTACTGTATTTCGTATACTTTTGTTCAAACTCATGGTCATTTGAGTTTCAATTTGATTTGGATATTGGAGCTTTTGGGTTGATAAGCTCATTTCTGCTTATTGAGCATTAAGGCTCAGGTTTTATGAGGCAAGGGTGCCATATAGTTCTGAAATTTGAGAGCCAACTCACTCAAAAAGCGTGGGCTACAAGTGCAACAGGTTTATATTCATGATTTAATTTTAGCATACATATAGCTTATCCATTTGCTTTATTGCATTGTCTTTTTGTGTGCTTAAACCTGTTCAATATTACTTAGTTAGCTTAGATATTCAAATGTTTTAAAAGCTATTGTAGCTAGAATTCATTAAAGTTTCATTTCTTCAAATTCTGTCATTTAGAAGGGGTGAGCTTAGCTGAGTAACTAGTTATTTTTAGAACATAAGCTTTAGATTTTAGAGCTTAAATAGCTTAATTAGTTGAGTTTAAGATAGAGTACATAAAAGGTTTAGCAGATTTATGTGTTAATATGATTTTAAGTAAAATTTAGTTGGGACAGTTTATGTTAAGTAGTGTTTGGGATAAGGAGTTGTTGACTCTAAAAGTCAACAAGAGACTGTCAAAACACTTTACATAGTTTAGATTTTCAGAGTGTTCAAGTTTTAAAGAGGATTTGAAGTTGTGTGTAGAATTCAATATTTAAAGGTAATAAAAAGCTTTTGCCAGCACCCAGGGAAACTTCAAGTGTCAAGTACGTTTTTAAGAGGTTAAAGTAGTTTCAAAGCATTTTAGAGTTCAATTTGGGTTAGTGTAAACTTAGATACATTTAGTTAGTTAGTTTATGAGTTCTCAACTAAGAGTTTTGGTTTGCACTTAAGTATTTACCAATTACATCAGCATAAGCAGTACTTACTTGGTAAATACTGCTGTTGCTCATCACTTTTTCTTGATTCTTTTTAAGCTCTTGTAATTAGGGATTGAATGTGTTTTAAGCAATTTAATAGTACTCTATTAGCTCTTTAAAGATCATCTTTCAAGTTTCATTTTCAAGCTTTTAGTCTAGTTTTAATGTTCTTGCAAAAGTGGTACTAGCAGCAACTTAGATTTCAATGATTTACTTTTGGATTTATTTTCTAGTTGTTCATTTCAAATTTCTTAGGTTTGTTCAATAACCATAGGAGAGCTTATTTGCCAAATTTCAGTTTCTAAGAAGTAGTAATAAGCTAATTAGCTTATTAGGATTAGCTTAATTTCAGTAAAAAGCTTGAACTTTCATTTTTTGATAGCAAATTTCTTGTTATTCTTGTTCACTTGTAGCTTATTTCTTTTTAGAAATCCCTAGTACACATCTTAATCTTCATATAGCATCTTTTAGTTTTAACTTTCATTAAGAATTAAGCTAGTAATAAGCCAAAGACTAGAAAAGTTAGATTTCAAAGGAAACACCTTAGTTTCTGAGATACAGAATTAAAAGCTAATTTTCTAGCTTATCTAGTGGATAAAAGTTCAAAGTGCTTTTATTAAAGTTGTAGTGTATAAGCTCAAGTCCAACTTTGTAGTTTTAAGTTTTTGCTTATTTTTATTTTTTATATAAGCCAAAAATAAGCAAAATCGTAGGGTCTAATTGGTACTTTCTTAATAGTTAGAGGTTGTCTGTTTTCACTATAGTGTAAAATTTAATTAGTTATCCCGCCTACCCTTTACTTTCTATTGTTTCACTTTCTACCCTGTCCTTTAGGATAAATAAAATAGTTTTTATATTTTTAGAATTAGTTTTAATAAAATTAGGGTTTAAGATTTTAATTAGTAAAATTAGGGTTCAATTGGTTTATAAAATTTGGGCATTTTTATTCCATTAGTTTTCTGCACCTTTTTAGTAGTTAAAAATCATTTTTCTTTATTTTTCCAGTTAAATTTGTATTTTCTAGAAATTAAAATAGATTTTTGGTAATTTCTTTTTCTTAAGAAATTCATAGAAAATAGAAAAATAGTTGGAAATTTCTAATTCTTTTTGTGATAATTTTCTTTTTCAATCTAGTATTTTTGAAAAATAAAAATAGATTTTTAGTGTTAATTTTTAGAAAAAGTTTATTTTTAGTAATTCATTTTTCTTTAAAAAATTCATATAAAATTCAAAAATAGTTAAAAAATTCTAATTCTTTTTCCTAAAATTTTCTTTTTAAATTTGTGATTTTTGGGTATAAAATTTGTTAAAAGAAGTGCCTTAGATTTTAAATTTCAGTTTTAGCTCACGTTTTTAATTTTCGTGCTAGTTAATTAGTTTCTTTAATATTTTCTATAGTTTAATCGAGCTGTTATATTCGTAGTGTAATTCAAAATTCAAAAAATCCTTTATTCATTCTTGACTCGAATCCGAATTATTCCCGAATTTCAATTCACGACTTCGTTGGGATACGACCCGAGGAGAAAATACTTCCCGGTTAAAAATATACGTATTGTGTTTTCTTAAGTGAGATTTTATCCTTTTATTTTCTCTTGTTTGAGAAGTAATTTGGAAAGAATTGTCACGGGATTTATACTATACATATATAAATTTGACTAGTGCTTACACACGCAACCAAATTTTGGCGCCGTTGCCGGGGAAGACGTGAACGATTTTTGAGGATATTCGTTGAAGTAGAGTTTTGAAGACCCTTCCTTTTTGGAAGTTACTTTGCTATTTTTGTATATAAAAATACAAAACGTTCATTAATTCGATTCCTATCGAATTAGTTAAAATACAAAAAATAAAATAAACATATTTGGATACTAGCTATCCATCTTAAACCATTCCAATAAACAACAAAATTAATCGTGAGTCAAATCGTGAAGTACTT
>BQNB010168834.1:0-11223 GCA_026074375.1 Tanacetum coccineum
ACTAAAACAACCATGCAAGGGTTTTGATCAAGATTGAGGTTTTAGAGTTTTCTTTGGTTTTGGTGAAAAATCAAGACTAAGGTTTGCTTTATTAGTGATTTGGTGAAGATTTACGTTAAAAGAAAAAGTTTTGGTTAGTGTTGGGGTTGCTAGTTGGTTCAAAAACCATAAGGAACCAAGAAGGTTTCATTGTTTATTTTATCTTGCCTTATACTTGTTGTTGTAAGTATTTTGAAACCTTTTTCAATATCATTTTATTATATTTATGTGTATAATAGGTTTTCATTATTTTGGAATCCATATGAATGTGTGTAGGATTAGTTCTTGTTGTATAAATATGTTAGTAAATAGTTTAGAAGATGGGGATAGGTGCTTTTTAATGTTATTGTGAAGTATTGGTGGTGATTTGATGAAATTTTCATAGGTGTCGAAATACATAACTTAATGCAGAATTTTAAAAGGGCGTATTTAGGTGTCGTAAAAATGTTTTTGGTAGTATTAGGCTTCAAATTATGTTAGTACATGTCGAGGCAATCGTTTTGATATAAGGATCGCCCGTAACTCTTAAAAACAAAGTTTTTATGGCGAATCAAAGTTTGTGAAATTCATACATAAAAATCTGCACTTTTTGGTAAATAGTAAATTATTCGCAGACTGTAAATGGTTTGTTTCAGACACCTTCTGACCCGTTTCGGCCTTCGGTCAAAGCACGAAAGTTGTCCGAAACGATGTTTTCTAGTGGACTCAAATGAATTTTGGCGTAAAAGTTCAAAATGAGGGTGATTTTGGTTAAAACTCAGTTCTGCGCTTTTATAAAAAAATGACAACACTTATTTTATAACTAGTGAGTTGATGCAGTTTTTGAGTAAAGTTCCAGGTCTTTTCTGGTCCGAACCAGCCTTCGAATAAAACACAAAACTTGTTCATTTTGACGTTTAACATAAGACCCGTAAGATTTTTGGTCTAAAAATGCTAGACGATAGAAAAACTTTGGAGACAAAGTTGGTATTTTTTGGGAAAATAAAGTCATGTGTGCATGCTGATTTTTACTAAAAATTGGGTTTTGAGCGTTTTTAAGTTCGTTTGAGCTCGTGAAACTTTAACGAATATTATTATATGAATAATAAAGTATAAGGGTGCGTTTGGTCGTGGCTAAAAATAGTAAGTTTCGTCTTTCGAACTATATATACATATACTTACTACTTGAAATAGGGTGTTTGTTAAAAATTATCGGTGAGTTAGTATTATCGGAATATAAATATTATTATGAGACGATATTGACGTCCTAAATTTCTAAACTTTCCAGAAATAAAAACTTTCTTAAAATAGAAACTTTCTAAAAATAGAAACTTTCCAAAAATGGAAATTTCTCAGAAAAATGGCGTAACTTAAATACGAATATTATACTTTTCTTAAAAGCTTGTTTGTACTAAATAACTTACGATATACACACATATGGATTCTAATATACTTTATATATATATATATATATATATATATATATATATATATATATATATATATATATATATATATATATATATACTTATATGTCATGTTATTATATATTTCTTGGAACTAACTGCGCACCATTATTTTTGGTTGCGGTTAGGAGTTTTTATCTCCACTCTCTCTTGTCGTTGATATTCTATTCTCTTTTCTTACGGTGAGTTTCATAGCCCCTTATTATACTTACTTGTTTAATAAATTTCGGGGGAGATTACATGCTTGTTTTTACTTTAAATACAAGTTTTTTTAAAATTATATGATATCCAGATTATTGCCTGAATATTATGGTGGACTAAGTACGTATTCCGAAGTCCAAAACAAGTAAGGTAGACAAGAGAAACACATTCATCATGTCCAACACTTTGTATTATTGCACTAAGCTCATGACACCGAAGCCTTAACTAGATTTGTGCCCCAATCAGAAAATAGGATGCTTGCCAACACCTTAACACCTCTCAATGTTAAATGCACCCGATCAAACTAGTGACCCAAGTAAAGGTGGGGATTGTCAGTCCCGATAGATCTATCCATAACACTAGCGCTCACTATAATAACAATTAACGGTTCATGATAAATAGGGACTTCACGGCAAATAAGGTAACTTAGGCATTAATTATCAGCAGTAATCTGGTAGCTATACACTTTGAAAACACTTGTGTCCATAGTAAACATGATAATGTAATTCACCCCGCAGATTTTGTAAACAATTGTAGAAAAAGGTAGCTATGATATAACAAAGTATTGAAAGGTAATTGTACTGTAGTAAAATATACAGTTTGTAATGGCATGTATTTCCCCTCGGCGGGTTTATAAAACATTAAAAGATTGAAATGCGAGACATGAATCTCACCTTTATGTGGAATGGAAATCAACTAAGTGTTCATATTAATTAATAAAATGCGTTCACGAAGGAATTCTTGAAACGGCAACCTATTCCATTATGGTCGTATATGTATTAGTACAATAACATATATTAATTTCTATATGATACTCACCATCTAATTGTGTTTATGAAATAATGTTTAAATCGCATTTGGATAAAATAATGATCATGTTTATTTTAACTGTATAAACGGTGAATAGTTTAATCGCCTTTGTAAAATAACATTTTCTAAGTTTAAAACAAGTATAAAATATTATTTAAGTGATTCCAAAAATTGTTTCTCGTATAAAAAATTTATAAAAAAAGAAAACAAACACTATTTTCATCTCAGGAAATAGTGTCTAGTTTATAAATTATACATCCGAAAATTATGAAAATTGGCAGGTTTATGTAAAATGTCGTTCCGAACAACTTTGTAGTTTTACATTTCGACTCAATCGGACTGGAAGCCCTCGAAAAATGAGCTTCAGCAGCTGCTTGAAGCTGTGCACAGTTTTTCTAGCTTATTTTATATGTTCGATAACTTTGAAACGTCGTATCTTACTCGTTTTAACTCCGTTTTTAGTGATTCTTTTCAGTACGTCTTCGTAATTAAAAGTTTTATAATTATTTTCCAAAAATGTATAATGTTGTGAACAGTAAATTTTATAAAATTAGTTTTATAAAAGTTTAATTAACGTATAACTCGTAAACTATGTATCTTCCTTCGTATAAATCCGTTTTTCGAGTTTCTTACCTTTTTGGAATGTCATGTGACGTAACTAGTTTTAAAACCTATAAAAATCCATGCTTTAAGCGAACTCCAAACAGCCCTTTTTTTTCATATTTTATTTATTTATATAACTTTGTTTTTATTAGTTTTTAGTTTCGATAAATACACACGTCCTTATAATCATATGTACTTATATATATTATAAGTCATAGTCCATATTTTGTTCTAGTGTCCATGGTATCAAGTCACTTACAACGCTTTTAAATCATAGTTCATTAAGTATACTTTTAGTTAGACTAGTTTACCCATATACTTTTCTTTTCATAACCCAACAATGTGTGTACAATACTTATACTCATCTTTATAACATGATATTAGCAACCATATAACATGGTGTAAAAGGTATACAAAAAATATGATCACAGAGATAAATCCCATTTATCAAGTTAAAGTATAACTAAATGGGTGATGAGCCATATAAACATAATATGTACATAAAATCATGAAAAGTAAAGGATATTTAAGAGTTTTAGATGACCTTAGGTGAATGAGTGATGAATGAAAAACAAGATCACACCCTTGTGATCAAACCCAAATTTCCAAAGAAAACCCTACTTGGTTTAAACCTTGCAAATGTTTAACAAGCCTTAAAATCTTCTTTGGTATGGTTATTATGTTTTGTGAGAATGAGACCTCTTGTAAATGTGGAAAATAAAAATGTTATGGATTGTATATGGGTTTTGAGTTGATGCCGTGGGTAAGAGGGGAGGGACAAGAGATATTTAGTTTGTTTTTGGCTAAGGAAAATGAGTGTAAGTGTTTATCTACTAGAAATGCATGTATATGTATCAAGGACTAGTCAAAGTGACTATTAACAAGACCAAAAGATCATAAAATAGGGGGCGTTTTGGACCATGGAGGAGTGAAATGAGTTGAATGTTGGTCAATGTTTTTTTGATTTTTTGTGGAAATATGAAAGTTATTTCTTGAAAATTATAAATGTGTAGTTAACATGTAAAGTGTATACTTGCAATGTGTAAGTTCTAGCTTGGTTTCTATATGTAATATTAGACCAATATGATAACACGGGTAAAGTTTTATAAAACTTTGATCATTGTATGTAAACATAGGTATTTGTTGAAGCGTAGATTAATTTTTTTTACGGTTCCGGGTATGCCTAAATGTGTTTAAATTGTGAAACGTAAACATTTTTCACAACCAATAAAAAAATATAATATAAAAAGTTTATTATTACTTTTGTAAAAATAATATAGTGCTTGTTTGACGAAAACTTTAATTCGTTGGTGGCCCGTTTGTGTTAATTTTTGATTTTTAACTTTCGCGATATTAACTTAAACTATTAAATTAAAAGTGAATCGCTGTACGAGAAAAAAAATAATAATAGTGAATTTAATCGCATCGTACTTTGATCAATAATAGAGATTGTTCTCAGTCCTCCTCGGTTTTGAAGAGCCTTGTCCTCAAGGCTCAAGTTGCGACACTTGATGAAGGTACGGGTTTAAAGAAGAAATGCAGATATTTCTTTCGGAATTGTGTTGATGAAGAGGTGTAGGTTTTAAGGTGACTACTCTCAGCATGACATGGTTTTTCCTGAATGCATAGATAGTCAGTCTATGCATCAAATATACATAGGTGACTAGGCTATGTATATTTGAGGGCCAACGATGCAATGCTCTTTACGTTCAAAATAGTGAGGATGTTATGAATGGTATCAAATAGTTTTATAACGAAATGAAATAGTCAATAAAGTGAACGTGAAGTAGCTCATAGGGTGACAACAAAATGGTTTGTAGGTTGACATCGAGATGGTTAGTAAAGCGATAGGTATCCATATATAATACCAGCATCAACGCTCAAGGGAGTAAATGAGAAATCGGGAAGTACACGAAAACCAAAGTGATCAATATTTATATAACAGACCAATATAAGGTAAATAGTAAGACGTCATATGATAGACGTAAGATAACGAAATCATAGTCTAGTATTAAATACTCATTATCCATGTAATAGTAGTAGGGATGCAAAAGAGAGCATATAAGTTACCTGGGAGCAAGCAAGCGCGGATATCGGATAAAACAAGGAAAGACTCTATATTTTGAAAAACATGGTCATAGTCTAGGTTTTGAAAACGACCTAGTTCTCTATGACTTCAGCTCTGATACCAATCTGTCACACCCCCAAAATCTGGTCGCAGCGGAATGGTAACAATGGGGTGCGACTTCAAGGCACAAGGGAC
This sequence comes from Tanacetum coccineum, assembly GCA_026074375.1. Lineage (NCBI taxonomy): Eukaryota > Viridiplantae > Streptophyta > Magnoliopsida > Asterales > Asteraceae > Tanacetum > Tanacetum coccineum. The sequence goes on from BQNB010168834.1 coordinate 5,362, forward strand.
AAGTTACAGAAAAACGACCTCAAAAGAGACGTTTAAATAAATTTTACATTCGTTATATTAAAATCAGAGTTTCATTAGGTCCCATTAGTAATGTATTAGAAACATTTTTAAAACGTTTGTCGAATGGTATACAAGTTATTAAGCCTTCAAAAATTATATCCGCGCGACTCGAATGCTCCCAATGCTCAGCTAGCAGAATAATAACCTGAGAAAATACACGCAAAAACGTCAACAATAATGTTGGTGAATTCATAGGTTTAAGTAAAAAAAAACAGTATTGAAATAATTTAAGAAATATTTTCGAAGAAAAGAAGCGTTACAACATTTAAAGGTATCAGTTCCGAAATCCAAGTAGTGATTTAATAAATCAAGTAATGTTCAGTAGTGGACCACAAGATCGAAGTAATGGTGGACTAAGTACGTATTCCGAAGTCCAAAACAAGTAAGGTAGACAAGAGAAACACATTCATCATGTCCAACACTTTGTATTATTGCACTAAGCTCATGACACCGAAGCCTTAACTAGATTTGTGCCCCAATCAGAAAATAGGATGCTTGCCAACACCCTAACACCTCTCAATGTTAAATGCACCCGATCAAACTAGTGACCCAAGTAAAGGTGGGGATTGTCAGTCCCGATAGATCTATCCATAACACTAGCGCTCACTATAATAACAATTAACGGTTCATGATAAATAGGGACTTCACGGCAATAAGGTAACTTAGGCATTAATAATCAGGCAGTAATCTGGATAGCATACACTTTGAAAAACACTTGTGTCCAATAGTAAAACAAGCAATGTAATTCACCCCGCAGATTTTGTAAAACAATTGTAGAAAAAGGGGGCTATGAACTCACAAAGTATTGAAAGGTAATTGTACTGTAGTAAAATATACAAGTTTGTAATTTGGCATGTTTACCTCGTGGTTTATAAAAAACATTTAAAAGATTGTGAAATGCGAGGACTATGAACTCACCTTGAGTGAAATGGAAATAACAAGTATTCAAAATAAAAAAGTTGCGTCACGTTAGGAATCGAATGCAACTTTCCAAATATAGGTCAGTATAAGTATTAGGTACCAATAACATATATTAATTTGATAGTACATCACCATCTAATTGTGTTTGTGAAATAATGTTTAAATCGCATTTGATAAATAATAATCATGTATTTTAACTCGTATAATCGCGTAACTAGTTTAATCGCCTTTGTAAAATAACATTTCTAAAGTTTAAAACAAGTATAAATATTATTATAAAGTGATTCCAAATATTTCGTTCAAATAAAAAATTTATAAAAAAAACGAACCAACACTATTCATCTCAGGAAATAGTGTCTAGTTTACAAACTATACATCCAAAAATTATGATAATGACTAGGTTTATGATAAAAAAGTCGTTTTCCGACAACTTTGTAGTTTTACCATTTCGACTCATTCGGACCCGAAGGCTCACTCGAAAAGATGAGCTTCAAGCAGCTGATGAACGCGCCTTGTGCACAGTTTTTCAGACTCTATATATATAATGTCGAAAACTTTGAACACGTGTATCTTACTCGTTTTAACTCCGTTTTTAGTGATTCTTTCGAGTACGTCTTCGTAATTAAAAGTTTTATAATTATTTTCCAAAAATGTATCTGTTGTGAACAGTAAATTTTATAAAATTAGTTTTATAAAAGTTTAATTAACGTATAACTCGTAAACTATGTATCTTCTTCGTTATAAATCCGTTTTTCGAGTTTCTTACCTTTTTGGAATCGTCATGAGACGTACTATTTTTATAACCTATAAAATCCATGCTTTAAAAGTCGAACTCAAACAGCCCCTTTTTATTACATATGTATTTATTTATATAACTTTGTTTTTATTAGTTTTTAGTTTCGATAAAATAAAATTGTATGCTATCCAAATTATTACCTGAATATTATTGCCTAAGTTACCACAATGCCACTTAAGTCCATTTTCTATCATAAACCGTTAATTACTAATGTAGTGAGCGTGAATGTTGTGGGTAGATCTATCGGAACTGACAATCCCCGCCTTGAATTTATGGTTTCTTGTAGACCATGACGCAATGTTGAGAAACTTTCTAGGATGTTTGGCATACATTCTATATTTATTAGGGGCACTGACAGTTAAGGTTTCGGGGTCATGAGCTTAGTGCCATAATACTTGTTTCCTTTTTAGACTTGGTGAATATGTTTCTCTTGTTTACACTACTTAAATCTTGTGATCTACTTATTTTATTACTATTAAACCTATGAATCCACTCAACAACTTTTGTTGACTTTTAGCATGTTTTAATCTCGGATCCTAAGGTATAGACTACTTGGATGGGAGCCGCGTAGAGGACGATCAACGAACATTTTGTATTTGTGTTCGATGAAAACTTGTTTTAAAAATTATGTCTTTAATTAATCATTGTCTCTTTCTAAACTATGTTAACTGTTAAAACTTGGCAATGTCGATCTTTTGTGAAACTTATGGGACTTGATTGTGAAACTCTGATAATTTCATGTCATCGAATGCTACTTATTTTAAAATGTCTCTTTTGAGGTCGTTTCCCTATTATTGTACTTTATGTATGACGTCGCACCCCAAATTATTACCGTTTTGCTGCTGTCAGATTTTGGGGGTGTAATAGATTGGTATCAGAGCTTCGGTCATAGAGAACTAGGTCGTTTTCAAAACCTAGACTATGGCTATTTTTTTTCAAAATTAAGAGTCTCTCATCGTTCGTCCAATCTCCGCACGCGCATTCTCTCTGATCCTTATTTACTTTTCTGATTATCATTATTGTAATTATATGATTATATACATAGTACTTAGCTTAATTTCGGTCTCTTACGTCTATCTTTTGGCGTATTCCTGTTTATTCATATCAGTCAACTATATAAATGTTGACCATTCTAATTATTGATGTTTATTTATAAAAGCATCACTGCTAATTTATAAAAAATTTATTTTATAATCAGTTATATACAATATATGCTTATTACTTACATATTGTATTTCTTTTGTAGCATTATGGACGCGTCACCATCTCCAAATCACGTGAACGACTTACCCGCGGACGAGCCTCAATCTCTTGATAGCGTCTTTGGTTTTCCTGTGGGCGAACCACATGGTTTTGATGATTTGGATGTCGAGGTTAAAAAAGGCCCTCGGGAGGAGCCTGAGGAGGAACCTGAAGAAGATCCTGAATAGGATCCTAAAATAGACGAACCAAAAGAAGAGCTGGAGGAGGCTCAGTAGATAGATTTTGATTTTGGATTGTGGGACGAGAAAGAGAATGAGTCGGAGCTCATCTTCATCCATCAGGAAGTGGGATCACCCTACCTACCACCTCCTGTGTCTCCTAACACCGAGCCTGAGATGGATATTACGGGAGATCATGCTCAGAGGGTAGCACGAGAGGAAACTCGTGTGGAGAACATAAGGTTGAAGAGGGAATTGGAAGTGCTAAGATAAGCAACACTCTACTTCGTATGGGCCTAAGACGGACACAGAGAGACCTTCGTGAGATGACAGATTGGGCTCATGGCTTTTATGAGGCGATGTTTAGGATTAGAGTTGTTGGGGACAAGCTGAGTGAGGCCACTGATGTGTTAGCCGTTTATGAGGAGTCTCAACATCCCAAGCCGTAGGGACCACCTGATGGCTCTTCGTAGTTCATTTTATTTTTATGTCTATGTTATTCTGATTTAGGAACTTTTGTATCTTTCCACTAAACTGCTAGTGACAGTTAGTGCTATCGTACTGTTGGGTGTAATTTTGTTCTCTTTTGTAAACACCACAGTTACTAAAACTTATCATTATCTTGTTGTAATGGAAACATGTGCTTAATGAAATAACATTGATTGCCATTGCTGTTACATCATCCTCTTATTTCATTTCTTGATTATTATCATTTTGAAAATTAACCTTGTTGCTATGTGAATTCATAATTGAATTGCATATTGTGTTGATAATTTAACCTTGTTTGTTTATGCTATAAATCTATCTTGTCTCCTTTATTGCTATTATGTATCTCGACTTATCATAGTTTTATAAATTTTTATTGAATTGTGTATTTGTATTGTAATAGAATCATGCCTCCCAAGATGTTGAAGCGAAAGGCCGTTAAGAAAATTGTAAAAAAGTTGGTAGCTGAAGCCATAACGGAATATGAAAAGACTAGAGCTAATCCGGACAATGCTAGAGGATCTGGGTCAGTTAATGCTGGAGGAGTTGTTGCACCAAAAGTACATGGATGTACTTACAAGACATTCTTGAATTGTCAGCCTCACAAGTTTAATGGGACTTAAGGTGTAGTTGGGCTGACTCGTTAGTTTGAGAAAATGGAACATGTATTTGAAAATAGTAAGTGTGAAGAGGAAGATAAGGTAAAGTTTGTTGCCTGTACTTTTAAGGGTCGTGCTTTGACTTGGTGGAACAGAAATATGCACATGTTAGGGCTTTCCTATGCAAATCAGATTCCTTAAAACAATGTGAAGACTATGATGACAACAGAATACTGCCCAGCAACCGAAATTCAAAGAACGGAGCAGGAACTTTGGACTTTGACGCTGAAGGGTGATGACATTGAGGGTTACAACAACTATTTTCATGAGTTGGCTTTAATGTGTCCTGATTTGGTGACACCCAAAAAGAAGAATATTGAACGATACATCCAAGGACTTCCTGAGAAAATCAAGGCAAAAGTCACCTCCTCAGAGCCTACTAACCTCTATAATGCAATCAACATGGCTCGTGAGCTAGTCGAGCAAGCTATTCAGGGTAAAGCTGCAAGAATTGGTGAGAGTAATAAGAGGAAGTGGGAAGATTACCAGAGACACACCAACAACAACAACAGTAACAACAACAACAGCAATCTCAACTTTAACAATCAGCACCAGCAGCTGAACAGGAGGCAAGAAGCTGTTTGGGCTTATGTTTCAACCCCAGCTAAGGGTAGGGGTTATGCTGGGAACATACCACGGTGCAACCATTATAACTCACACCACAATGTTCAATGCCCTCCAAAGTGCCGGAGGTGTCAAAGAGCTAGTCATCAGGAGAAAGCTTGTAGAGTTAGGATTCCAAATGCAGGTGTTAATTCCATGCAGAATGTGACATGTTTTGGGTGTGGTGAGAAAGGGCATTACAAGAACAAGTGTCACAGGAAGTCGAACCAACATAATGAAGGTGCTTGTGGTCGAGCTTATGTTATGGGGACTGAGAATCCACAGCAGAATCCTAACATGGTCACAGGTACGTTTCTACTTAACGATCACTACGCTAGTATACTATTTGATTTAGGTGCTGAGAAAAGTTTCGTGTCTACTGCGTTTACCCCTTTTATTGATATTGCCCCTGCTGCTTTAGACACTAGTTATGAAGTAGAGTTACCAGATGGGAAGGTTGTTAGTACTAACAGTGTTTTACATGGTTTCACTTTAGCCTTGTTTAATAATTATTTCAAGATTGACCTACTCCCGACCCGATTAGGTAGTTTTGATGTTATAACTTGAATGGATTGGTTATCATACCACCGAGCAGTAATAGTTTGTTATGAGAAGATTGTTCATGTTCCGCTATCGAATAGTGAGATACTCGAGATTCAAGGTGAAAGACCAAAAAAAGATCTGAAATCCCTGTTGTGCATGAAGACTGGTGAGAAGAAGCTTGAGGACATTCCTATTGTCCGTGATTTCCCCAAGGTATTTCTAAATGACTTGTCAGGTTTACCTCTTGTGCGTGAGATAGAATTTCGCATCGACCTAATTCCAGGAGCGTTGTCGGTTGTAAGGTCGCCGTATCGATTGGCACCTTCCAAAATGTTAGAGTTGTCGAACCAACTTAAGGAGCTGCAAGATAAGG
>BQNB010168836.1:0-13846 GCA_026074375.1 Tanacetum coccineum
GACTTTTTATTGACCAATCAGATCACACGATTTTGCCTACGTGGCAAAATCAAGCGTTCTGATTGGTCTAATTTTTAAAAATTTAAATTCATATGATTCAATTTGATGGAAAACTTCGAAATGATGTAATTCTTTTATTATATAAAAGATTGGTGAAATCCGACCTAAACACCAATGTGGCTAAAAACATAATCAACTTACGACAAAAATACTTAAAACAAGAAAAAAAACCCATCTTACGATCAAATACGTCGTCAATATTTTTTTCTCATCAACTAAAGCTCTTTGTGATTCTTCTAATCGGTTTCTTGTCCTAACAACCCGAGTATTATTTTCAAAGCTTGTGCACACATCGGTGGATCTAGCCAAACACAAAAAATTACAATTTGAACCTTGAAAACAAAAACCAAACTAAGGTCAACTATTTTTACATTACATTATTATAAAACAAATACTTACAATATGCGGACATGCAAAAAAACCTCCGTCTAGGGTTAAAAGTTGTCCAAGAAGTATAAACAATAGAGTGGTCTCCACGAAAACAACGTTGTATTATGATATCTCGATTTTCATATTTATAATTATGGTTGTTGTGATCAGAGAGACTGGTGATGGTGCTTTTGATCAGGTAAGAAGTAAACGAGAGAAACAAGAAGTTATATGGATTGAAAGAAGAGTTACATTACCGTTTGGATGTGAAAAGACCAAATCACCTCACGTTTTTAGCATGTGAGGGTCATTTAACGGGAGTGCATAACGGCAGTTAGCAAGTGGGACGAATGGTGAAACTATGTGCAAACCACAAAGACCGAGTTTGTAAAAAATTGCCTATTATATAAACAAGACTTAAGTACATTTTTGGTCCTTGTGGTTTGGTGCGTTTTTCACTTTTGGTCCAAAATTCAAAAAAGTTTTGGTTTTGGTCCAAAACACATATATTCGTTCCACTTTTGGTCCATATTCACGTTGACCGTTAGTTTGACCAGGTAAATTGTATAAAATGACCAAAATACCCTCATTTGCATATTGTGAAGTTACTAAACTACCCATCTTTTTATTTTTTCTATTATTATTATTATTATTATTATTATATTAAAAACATATACTAGAAATCCTCACACATATTTAAACTAAAAACAAAACAAAATGATTTTTTTATTCTTTTTTATCCTGCTACCAGACGTCACAAACAAAATAATGTTGCTTCTTTATTCTCCTCAAGAAACAATACCAAAAATAATTGAATAAAAGAAAATTGTGCTTTTCTTTATTCTCCTCAAAGATCTACAAGAGCGGGTTTCTTGTTGGTTTGATAGCGGGTTTCCACAGCCATCATTCAAGATAATTTTTTTCTGCAAGTTCGGTTTTCAAATGTGGGTTTTGTCTTTGAATATTTGTGGATCTGAGTTGAAATACTAGAGTTAGGGTTTTTTTATATTTTTTGCAAGATTGGGGGTTTTGTTTAAGTTGAAGATAGTTATTGATGGGTTATTGTTTGGAGGGTGTTTGGCCAGTGATTAAAGAGAAGAGGTGGAGGTTAGGAGGCGGCGGTAAGGTGCGGTTGTGGTGGTGTTCAACAGTGTGATTGTATGTTTTTTTGGGATTTGATGAAGATGGTGATGTGCTCATTGCTTTAATGGCAGTTGTGAAGGTTGGTCGCTGGGTGTTTGATGATTGATTTTGAAGAAGGAATCATTTGGTATACATAGCTTATCACTTTTCTAATTAGACAACATGATTAGGATACACTCTTGGTGGATTTGACGGTGAGAAGTATGTACCAACGGTTGAATGTTTTGATACCCGAATTGTATCTTGGGTGGAGTGAAGGAAAATGAAGTTGTTATGTATTTTGGGGACGAGGTAGTGAGGTGTGGCTAGTTGTACATTGATAGAAAGTATCCTTCATTAAACCGTTGAGGTCACAGTGACGATTTGGAGGCAGTGGTGAGGTGCGACTGGGGTAGTCTGCTGGGGATGGTGGTGGTTTGCCGGAGATGATGGGTGAGAAAATGTGTTTGTAGATCTGAGATGGTATGGTGAGAAAGATAAGTTGGAAAAAAGAAAAAAAAAAGATATATGAAAAAATAGATAGTGTGAGTTTGTGGGGTTATTTTAATGTAATATAATGAAAAGACGAGAATGCCCTTTTATTTAACGGTCAAACTAGTCAAACTGAACGAAACTATGTGTTTTGGACCAAAATCAAAACTTTTTGAATTTTGGATCATACCAAAAATGTACTTAACTCTATAAACAAACATTGCTGAAGAAACATATTTGGGGAAAGCCCAATACTACTAGGGTTCTAGTGGATTTAATTTCTACAAAGAAATGGTTGCCGGAACTTCATCAGAGGGTGACAAAGAGCGTCTTTCACTCATGGCAGAGGTTGATATCAAAGGTAACAGTGAACTCTCTTTATCCGTAAATGCAGTTTTGTCCAATTACGACCTTTTGATTGAAATCTTACTCCGATTACCCGTACTCTCACTTTTACTGTTTAAATCCGTATCCAAACACTGGTTTAGAATTATCAGAACCCCTGATTTCATTTTTCGCCACCGCAGTGAAAACCCTAACCTCAATGCTCCTTTCGGTCTCCTTATTCGGCGAATTAACACCAAACCCAATAGTATTGAATATGATTTGGAGTCGTTTGATAACCGAATTCCATCCAAAAGATCAATTGTCTTTACTTTGGGCTCCGAGGCACCACATGGTCGTGTTGAGATTTTGCAGTCATGCAATGGTTTGCTTTTATGCTGTGTCTATCCTTGTAAGTTTTATGTATACAATCCAACTTCTGAACTGTTTAAGAGGCTTCCTACTAAATCACATACTAGTAGTGTGCGATTGGCTTTTGATCCCACAAAATCACCTCACTACAAAGTCGTTCAGCCTGTGCGGCTACAGAATGATGATGAGGATTATAGATTGAATTCTACCATTCAAGTACACACGTACTCTTCAGAAACAGGTGCTTGGAGTGTTTGTGGTGATCAATTTTCGGAAACATGTTTTGAAGGTTTTAAGGAAGGGGTGTTTTGGAATGATGCGTTTCACTGGCTAAATATGAATAATGTGTTTAGGAAGAAGACTTTGCATTTTGAGTTGGATATTGGGAATGAGCAGCCGGTTTTAACCGAATTAAAACTCCCTGTAACCTTTGATGGGAAGTCTCATTTTCAATCCAAACTGTTTGAGTCTCGTGGTTGTTTGCTTCTTCTTGGTAAGGATCATGCTCATTCTCGACAATTGAATGTTTTTGAGATGAGGGATGATGATTCTGAATGGTCGGTGAAGTTTATTGTTAATCTTGACGACATTATGATGCCATTACCTAGAACATGGATGATTCGTCCGTGTGTTTGGTCTATTGTTTTGGGAGAAAGAGAAGAGGATTCTTTTATGATAATTGACTTATTAAGTAAGGTTGTACAGTACAACCCCGTCTTAAAGACTGTCCGCACGCTCGCTGATTTGGAATCAATAGGCTCTCCTCTTATGGTTTCTAATTTTGACGGTTTCCAGTGCATTGCATCTTTAGCTGAAGTCTAGTTATGCTTGCTGTTTCTGGTACGAATTTTCATACTTACTGATTATTCTTTAACAACATTACGTCGTTATGTTTTGCGTTTTGTAATTCGAATCTAATGTGGCATGACCCCAAAAATATATGTTGCCAACTGTAACACTTTATGGCTTACAGTTAATATGATAACCCCTCCAAAACTAAAACAAAATGATGGCGAAAGCTTATTAGTAACCACTGCCTAATATTTATACAGAGCTTATAATTTAAGATATGATGGTTGATTCACTCATTGAGAAGCTATTGTTAAAAGAAAATGTGTGAATGTAAAAGCACTTGAAAGCTTTCAATGTTTACGGTTGATATTTGGTTGCATCAATTTATTGCTGAAGTGTATAAAAGTTTCACACTCTTCTCTGAGTTCTCTTTTTTTGGTGGAAATGAAAAAGAAAGGGAGGGTAAATCGTGTTCTTCAGTTTTTTAAGATGGAAAGGGAGGGCTCAGTTGTCAAAAGGGGGTTCTAAGCGAAGTGATAAACTGATAACCATGAAGGTCACAAAGAGTCTCAATTAAAAACCCAAATACTTAGACCAAGTCTACTAGCGTGTTACTGGTTGAGGACAACCATCAATAAAGGTGTCATTTGTTGTTTGAGTTATCATTTCTTTCTGTCAATGTAGAGCCTGCCCACCTCTTAGAGACGTGGCAGTTATCAGTTTGCTTTTCATGAGTTTCTATATATTTTTATCTCTTTAAGAATTATGAGTGGGTAGAGATCATTCAGTTAACTCATTGGTTCATTGCATTTCAGGTCCTCAATATAAGCGTACATGCAATGAGGAAAGAGAGTGGCCTCTATGAAGTATTGTCAAATTTCATTAATAATGGTGGTTAATCCTGGTAAAAAATGTATGGTAACGGTGATTATTTGTCGTATCATTCGTAGCATATTATTATCCATCACTGCGTGTTGTTGCTTGTATAACTCAAGGTATTGGGTTGTCAGATTTTCAAACTCCTGATGCAACCTTTCTGTTTATTGATAGGCTATATGCCTGATTAAATATTTTGTTTTTAAGCAAGTGTCTACACCTAAGCTTTACTTGATTTTCCAGATTTAGTTTCTAAGTTGAAATATTTGATGAATTTTGGTTGCTTGCATTTCGTTTATGGGTTAACTTATAAAATGTGCTAAATTGTATGGTAGGAATGTGTGTCTTGATTTTGTATCTAATTGTATATTCCTTGTCAAATGGTCACAAATGAGATTATGGTTTTCCATACCCACATACTTTGGCCTGTACTGCTTATTGTGGTACTGTTCATTGCACTTAACAGGTGGCTTGTCAGGATTTTTGGAGACCTGCAGCATCTTATAATTTGAAAGGGATCAAATGAAATATGGTTGACTAGCCCCCTATGTTTATAGGATAGTACCCAATTAAGGTGATTCATTAGGAAACTGGTAGGATTTCAAATCCACGATAATCTGGATATCATTCCAACATTCTCACAAGAGATGTCATGCTCATTTGACTAGTGACAATGATTATATCTCGTTAGGAAAATGATTATATTCCGATATCTTTGATGCTTGTATAAGCCGTTGGAATTTGGATTGTGAACTGAATTACAAGTTCTAATGCAAATAGTATTTTGTATTGAAATGGAATTGATCACAGTGATGCCAATACCTGTGGGTAGTTTAGTTATCCTTTTAAAATTCTCTGAATGCTTGTTGATACTCAGGTCAGAGGTCACATGTATATAGTTGTTCACTCCACAATACCAACACAACTAAACCCGTGGCTCAGTAACGTCATTGTATTTATGGTGCACGTTACTGAAACCAGTGGCTCTCAGCATGAAAATCAGAGAGCTGCGCCACCATCAAATGTATAGTGTTCAACACCCTATCTGTTAAGCTAGCTCTCCTATGAATCCAGGTGAGTTGCATATATAATCTCTCAATTGGGTCCTTGTCTTACTAGACCAATTAATCACTGTTCCTAGTTACATTACTGCCAACATACCTCCCATAGGAGTCTTGTACAAGCAACTTTGCGCCCCTTTATCTATTATAGCTCAAGTAAATAAGTTGTTACTTTGAGAGTCTTAACGAATTTCCATGAATAGGATTCTCATTCTGACACGTCTTTGACAGGGTAATTGTTTGGGAGAGTAATAGGGCTTCGGATATATCATGTATCTTATGCGTTAGATTTCTTCTTTTAGTGTGCCTGTTTTTTTTGTACTTCGGCTGTTGTTTCGTGTCTCAAAAAGCTGTTTCCAATGTTTATTTTACTTACACATACAGCGGCAACTATTTTTTGCTGAATCAAAGTTATCCTATTGTTTATTAAAAAGTTTATTTCTGTTGGTACCAAAACGGGGCAAAACATTGCAGATGCTGATAGAAAATATACGAAGTGTGTGCACTAGCATAACAATGTACACGTGTGTCAGTATATCTTTGTGGTGTGTTAGATAGTGGAGGAGCAAAATGTAATTTCTTTGTAATAAAGAAGATTGACTAAGAATGTAGGTTACAATTATATCCTACTTTTTGTCAAATTATTAAATGTTACTGTATTAAAATTGATGATTATCAAGTTTCCCAATCTACTTTTCATGACACTTATTAAAATACGTAACAGGTAACTAGTGAACAATGTAATAATTGCACATTTTTATAACTCCGTGTCATGTACGTCGTAGACACTTGTTTCGATATCAATGAAGTACAAGAGTCTTGTACCTTTCTTGTGTACATTATTTATGGGCGCCGAGTAATATGATATCGACCGTAACATGTTGTAAGCTTACAGTGTAAAATGTCAATTTAATAAGTACGAAGGGTGTGGTTAGAGGTTTTCCTTTTACCACATCGGCTCCAAGTCATCATCATTTGATATTATCCCTCTCCTTTCAATCTATTATCCCTCTCCTTTCAATCTCCTTTCCCTCTTTGTAGTGTCTCTACAATCATTCCCCAAACTCTCCTTTTTGGGTTGCCGCAGGGAAAGCAAGCTTCCCTCAAGGCACACCCTCTGAGCCCGTGAGAAATGTGACTATCTTATACGGTCAATCTTGAATAATAGGGTGTTCACATCACAATCATAAAAAGGAATGTGTATGATGTGTCGACAAAGGGAACCTTTACCCTGTTCTTTTGTAATATACGTTTTATTAAATCATAACAAAACCGTTCAATTTGCCACATATAGACAGGAGAGATTAGCTGGTAGCTTTCTTCAGGCTACCAATAACCTACATCTACTTGAGGCCGAAATAGAAATTATATATAAGGAATCCAAGCCATTGTCTTCAAACAATACCATGAAACGTTGTTTGGCGTCTATAAGCTTAACAAGTTCTTCTCCTTCAAGCTTTCAATAGTGTCCTTAATGCTCACCTCCACGGGAGTAAACTCAACACCTAGACCTTCCGCCTTTACCCTCGATACACTGTAAAGTTGTGGCTCGACTTCCTTTCCATCATTATACCTATCAGAAGTTGTAAAGAAAACAAGAAATCCAAATTTCACCACCACAAACAGAAGAAAATTAAGTTCCAAACAACGCATAAGGTGACAATTTGAGACCCACTGGTTAAACATGAGTCAAGTTAGTTAAATATGGGAGGTGATACTTCCACGGAAGAAATTGATTTATACACAGAATTTCAATGTGTATTGACCATTATACCCATATTATATATATTTGGCATTTGTGTAGTTTCCACTTTTTTGACTTTCGTCTCATTACCTGGTAAACAACCATTACAACACAAAACCCAAACGATTTATTTCATCCTCCAGTCATACAAGCTATTAGAGGAAGCAATCAATGTAATTCGCATGTGGAGGCACACCGAAAGAAGTTTGTCCGTTGAATACCACCATCTTGTTTATTTGTGTAGCTAGACTGTGGTATCGCCGATCTCTTCCACAATCACAATCACCCGCTGTGTTAAGCACTATCTCCGTTGCTAACCACCCATTTCTCTCCCTCTCACAACTTCTATCTACACCCACTGTATCATGATACAATCGTATACATGTAATATCGAAACGTTAGCGACTCAACGCTGAATGTAACATGCTGCCATTGATGCACCACTCGTCGGAAAAAAAAACACATGTTAAGTCACGTTTCAAACATGACGTGGGGTGGAGCCGGCCCCGATCAAAAGGAGGCGGCCAAGAAGCGGGTACGGAGACAAGAACAGGTTTACTGTTTCTTGTAAAGGTTGATGAGCCAAATTTTAACTTGTCTAATATATGGCAGGGGTATATTCGTCAATGCACGTTAAAGTTCCGTGTATGAATCATTTTACTCCGTGGAAATATCACTTCCCGGTAAATATCTATTAGGGATGAGTTTAGTTGGATCTCTCTAAATATTATAGATGAGTCTAGTTGATCATTTAATACAAAGTGCAATTATATAACAATTACCCTACATGTCTAGGCGGGTCTAGCAGGTAATTTTTTTAAAACTTTTTTTCTTCACTTTTTTGCATATTTTACTCAAAATAAAAAAAATAAAAATTTGAAAATAGTCGGGTCAACCCGACCAAAACCTATCTAGACCCGAGCCCATCTAGACCCATGTCTCTAGAAGAACCATCTTGAACCGGACCCGTCTAGACCCAAACTCATCTAGACTCGTGACCCGAACCGACCATCTATTTTGCCACCTCGCCGGCATAATGGATAGAAGTGGCCATATAACTTTCCTGTTTTTTTTCCTTCATATTTTCACACAATGAACAATTGATCTATTATAAGCATACTATCATGTTGTCGTTAATGTGTATGTTTATGGGAAGAATTACTAACCCTTTAGAATGGCCAAGAGCTGGGTAGAGTTTGTTTACAATCTTCATGATCTCAGAAGAATGAAGCACATTCCCAACAACACAGTATCTACCATTAGCTTCTGGATTCTCAAATGCTAATATATGTGCAATAGCAACATCTCTCACATCAACAAGTCTGTAGATACCATCTGCGAACACTTCCTGGCCTGCAAAATACGATTCAACAGTTTTAAGAAGCTTTGAAACTCCACAAAACAATTACCCTTGTCCCTAATAACAAATATAATCATGTTATATGTAGGTCCACCCCTGAAGGCGATAGTGCATATAGACATTTGTTATAGGAGAAAAATACCGGTTTCTATCAATCTCATGAACCCCTCAGAAGTCATGTTGAGAGTTGGCTGTAAGATGGGGCCAATCACATATCCAGGATTTATAGCCACCAATTCCAAACCGTTCTCTTTCGAAAACTTTACAGCAGCATCCTCGGCTAAAGTCTTTGAAAGCATATACCATAACTGAAAGTACCAAATCAATGATAAATTATAACATTTCGTTCCCCACTGAAATTAGTCACATCTTGACCTGCATACCGATATTAAAAAACAAGTATACCTTTTTCTGCTCACAAAGTACCGGATCTGAGAACCACGTCTCGTCTACCACAGCACCAGACTCTGGAATTTTTGCGCCGAATACAACTGCAGCCATCGAAGATGTCAAGACCACTCTTTTGAGAGATGGAACTTTTGCAGCTGACTTAAGAACACTGAGTGTCCCCTTAACTGCAGGATCTACCAGTTGCGCCTGATGAAAGATTAAAAAAAAAAAAACTCAGCAATTTTACACATGTTGACTATAATTTGAACAATAGAGTTACAAAGAAAGAAAATACGTGTTGGTCATCAACTTGAAAGTATAACGAGATGCCCGTGTGAAAACGACATACACAGCCATTCAATTGTCAAGCATCGAAAGATCCCTCTTCAGTTAAGGTAGCCTCAAACAAAGTTAGCCTCTCTTTTGCTCCATCTAGAGCAACTAGGTGTTCTGTCTTTTTAGGATCAGCTGCAACATAACTGAACGAAATCAGTAGCCAATCGGTTGCAAAAGATCAACTAATTATATAATTATACAATGCAGCCTTCCTTTGTAATGGTAAAATTACCCGTA
This sequence comes from Tanacetum coccineum, assembly GCA_026074375.1. NCBI lineage: Eukaryota > Viridiplantae > Streptophyta > Magnoliopsida > Asterales > Asteraceae > Tanacetum > Tanacetum coccineum. The sequence goes on from BQNB010168836.1 coordinate 9,536, forward strand.
ATATACCCACTTTGCCCTTTTGGTGCAAGTTTACAGTTTTGCTATGATGTGTCCCACATAATACTTTCCACTACCTCTTCTTAATAGTAACATTTTAGTATACAAGTTAGAGCAGTTCTCCTCAAACAATCCCAACAAACCAAACAATTTATAAATTCCTAGGGTCTTTGTGTGTATCATTCGAGAAGTGATATTTAAACTTTGAGACGTAGGTTTAGAAAACAGACAACAAAAAAAGAATAGAATACTCACACGAGTGAAGTATATAATATGGTTCAGTCAATTAATGTGATCAGCCTACTATGTCCACATCTTACGGTTGTTTCAAGTTGTACATCTAATTGGGTGTTTGGGATTAGGTTTCCAAATGACGTCTTCAAACGCACTTGCCAACAATTTTCGAACTCACTGTTGTTTACCCTTAAGAAATACACAAGTAGAGGGTGTTTGCGATTGCCAGCTTTTTCAGTTTATGCTTCTGCCTATAATTAAGTACTTGTGTATATCTTAAGGAGAAACACAGTTTCGAAAAATCTAGTTGCAAGCTGCATTTTGAAGACATCATTTGAAAATCTAATCCCAAACACCCAATTTTAATCTCGCTTCAAATAAGCAGCTTAGCTTAGCTTAGCTTATTTACTTCAAAATACGCAGAAAAAATAAACAATCCCAAAGATCCATCACACAAAACCTAACGTTCAACCAAAAATCTATTTAAGGTTGTATTTTGATCTACAAAACATTTAAGTTTGCCTTTTGAAAAAAAAAAGTGAAAAAAGACTACTGACCAAGTGATCGAACAGTAGCATGAACAGAGTAGCCACGATGAAGCAAAAGCTTAACAATCCATGAAGCTATGTAACCAGATGCACCTGTTACGCAAACTACCTTACCTTCACCACTCATGTTTTCCTCAAACTATGTGTTTCTTTTTTTCTTTCTAAATGGAATTTTTTTTGGGTGCTAAAAAAAAGAAGGTTGTTTCACAAATTTACCCGCAAGTCTTTCTTTTATTCTTTCTTCTCCTAACATGAGCCACTTGTTTTTAATAGGGGTGTGTACGGTTCGGTTTGGGTCGGTTTTTGGCAAAAATCGAAATCAAACCAAAATATTCGGTTTTATAAAACCCAAAATCGAAACCGTTCGGTTTTTGACGGTTCGATTTTCTCGGCTTATTATCGAAAAGCACGTGCTCAACAAACACGCATATAAATTTCAATATAAATATTATAATTCATTCCTTTCGCAAAAGAAAACGAAATTATTATTTTTGGTTTATTGTAGTTATTTAATTTATTATATATATATAAATTAATGATATTGTTATGGTAATAAAACGTTTTAACGTGCGTTTTTGAAAAATCAAAAACCGAACCGATTTTTTTTAAGGTATTTTCCAAAATAAAAACCCAACCATAACGTTTTCTCTAGTTTTCGGTGGCAACTAACATACCACTTTAATCCGCCGCCTTACTTCTCATGCTAATCACTGAATTGTCGTCTCTAACTCTTTTTATCTCCTCCTACAACAATGTTATTTTTTTTATGTCGACTTTATTACATCATCTTTTGTATAATTGAATAAAACTATCATAAAGTTACGTTTTTTTTCGCACTCAAAATTCCTCTATTTAGATGGACTTTCTTAAGATATTTAGGAAAATTGTAGTAAATTGAAGTCTGATTAGTTATCATTTAACTTGTCTATTTTGATTCTTTTAGGTTTTCCAATACAGACTATCATTGCTCTATTGTCTGTGATTTTAAAAACATGTTAAATCAGCCATTTAGATTTTCATTCAGGATGAAAAAGAAGCAAGATATTTTCATACAGGATTATTTCCAAACATAATTATTAATTTAGACAAGAACTATTTCCATCCAGAAAAGAAAAAAAACAGCCCCTATGTCTATGTGAGTTGTTGATGATGAATGGATGCTGCACACTCGACTTTGGGTTGTCGACAATTTGGACACGGCTAGCTGCCTAGGATATTTGATCTTTGACCAAATATGTTCAACATACATTTGTTTAATTATATTTAAAAATATACTAATATATAGAGTTTAAAACGACCGCCGTTGTGGCAACGTCGCTACTAGTACTCGAGCCCAAGAGGTTTGACTTATTTTGGGCCGGTTCACCCATTTTGGCAAAAAAAATTATTTGTAGGCAATGTAAAAAAAAACATCGCAATAAAATAGAAACAAAAAATACAAAAATATTGACTATACAGATACAAAAAATACTCGCGACTTGAGGCCCAACACAAAATCCCATATAATATTAAACATGAGACCGAAAAAAATAAAAAAACCGCACAAATACAAAATTAGCAAAGAATAAAAATAAAATTTTTAACGCAAAAATTAAACCCGCACTATTAACATGAGACAAAAAAAATAAAACCGACACAAAATACAATAAAAAACAACCGCCTTGCTAGTAACACGCATCTCATTTAAAGCTGATGTTCCCATAAAATTATATTAAAAAAAAACCCCGTATAGCCAAAAAAAGAAACCTTTAAACATAAGCCAAACACATAAGCCAATATAAGAAAAAAAAAACTATTAAACATGAGACCGAAAATATAAAACCGCACAAAATAAAAAAAATTAAAATAATAATGTGTGTAGAATAAAACGACGCAGTTTTGTTTCACACGCTACAGTGCTCGGCCCTTTGGGCTCCCAATTTGGGCCAACCCATTTGGCTTTTTTTTTGTACGCAATGTAAAAAAAACCGCTCGTACACAAAATAAAAAAAAATACAAAATATACTTAATTAAATAAAAAAAATACCCCGACCTGAGGCCCAACACATAACCCATAATAAAAAGAAACAAACTATTAAACATGAGACCGAAAAAATAAACCCGCACAAATAAAAAATAGAAAAGAATAAAAATAAATTTTTAACGCAAAAATTAACCCGCACTATTAAACATGAGACCGAAAAAAATAAACACACACATAATATAATAAAAAAACGCCATATTCCCATAAAATTATATTAAAAAAAAACCTGTATAGCCAAAAAAAGAAACCTTTAAATATGAGCGGGAAAAAAAACAGCCCCTATGTCTATGTGAGTTGTTGATGATGACTGGATGCTGCACACTGGACTTTGGGTAGTCGACAATTTGGACACGGCTAGCTGCCTAGGATATTTGATCTTTGACCAAATATGTTCAACATACTTTTGTTTAATTTTTTTAAAAGTTTATATTTTTAACACCAACATACCAAAATACAATCTCACTCATAACATCATCCTTTTAGAACACATCTTTTTTTTTCTTTTCCATTTATTAAAAAAAACAAATATTTCATTCATTAAATAAAAATACAAATTACAATACTTAAAAAAAACATACGAAAATTTAAAAAACATATGAATTTTTTTTAAAAATACGAAAAAAACATACGCTCCAATGACTACAATTCTTCTTGTTAATCTTGATGTTGTCGTCAAATATGCTTCATAATGTTTCGTTGACTAAGATGCGTTTCTTTGTCCCGTAATTCTTTTGCCTTTCGACGTTGGATTTCGCATCTTTCGATCCACGTACGTTGCATATTTCGTCCCGGATTAATAAACATTTCGTTGAACTCACTAATCGCAAACTCTTGATATTCTAAAATCATGTTATGCATTATGATGCAAGAATACATGATTCTACGTATCTTGTTAACATGATATTGACATGTCGGTTGTTGTCATATTCCCCAACTCATTGGAGAACACCAAAAGCACGTTCGACATCTTTTCGTGCACTTTCTTGTCGCCTTTTAAAGTAGCCATGTTTCTCGTCATTTGCGACAGAGAACAATTTGACGAAAGTTGCCCACGTGCGTAAATTCTGTCAACTAAGTAATACCCATTTTCAAACCCAACTCCATTTACCACAAACGGAGCTACAAGGGCTATGCCATCAAGAAGGTCGTCGAATAACGGAGAATTATCTAAAACATTAATATCGTTATTCGCACTTGCTACCCCGAAAAAGGCATGCCAAATCCATAAATCATGCAAAGCAACAACTTCAAGCATTATAGTTGGGTATTTTTTTATCACCCCTATCGTATTGCCCCGACCGTGATTTTGGACAATTTTTCCATTCTCAGTGCATACAATCAATGCTTCTCAGTGCATACAATCAATGCTTTCAAGCGTTCCCAAAAAACCATGAACATGCTCATGTCTTGCATATACATTTTGAATGTCGGTCAATGTCGGTTTTCTTAAATACTTAGGCATGTACAAATAATAACGCACTTAATAAAATTATCTAGAAAATCACGTGC